>VZTZ01024323.1:0-75731 GCA_013400955.1 Drymodes brunneopygia | reverse complement strand
GGGGCCGCGGGGCAGGAGCAGGGGCAGGAGCGGCGCGGCCGCCCCCTCCCCTCCTCGCCTCTCCGGAGCCTGTGCTGTGAATGCAGTGACAGCGGCGAGAGCGGCGAGAGAGGGAGCGGAAGACATTAGAGACCGCGGTGCCGAAAAATGAGGGAAAAAATTAATATAAATTCGCCCACCGCCTCAAACCGGGCAAATTTCGCACAGAAATTTCCTCTGTGGACCCGGCTACCCGTGGGGTGTCCCCCGGACCTGGCGGCTGCGTCTTTGGGGGGATCCGGAGTGACTTTGGGGCACTCGACCCCCCTTTCCCGTCGTTTTTTGGACAAAAGTTTTTTTTTTCGTAATAAAGAAACGAATTTGCCTGCTCTCCCCCTCCGAGTAGCCCAGGAGCTTTTCCCTTCCCCGTCGGTGTGTGTTTAGAGAAAAGTGTGAACCCAAGTAACTGCTGAGTCGTGTTGCATTGGGGAGGGGGGTTTGCTAACTGAAAGCAGGAGAGATCCGGAGAGAGAGAGAGAGAGAGCAGGGACAGCTTGTTGTCAGTATCATAAACAACCAAAATGGAGGGAGAACTGAGGCATATAACAAAATAAAAATCAGAAAAAAATGCCAAAAAATACCTAAAAATCGGGGCTGCTCCCCCTTTTCTTCCTCAAGGTAACAGAATAAAACCCGTGTCTTCCCGAGACCGTTTTAAGGTTTCAGGGAGCAAGGAGTTAATATTTATTATTTTTTTTTGTTGATGAATTCTTTGGAAAGGCAAAAGCCTCTTATAACTCGCCACCGACAATGAGAAAATGTGAAAATCCCTTTCAGGACAGAGAGGTAGGGGGAGATGATGGTGCAGAAAGTGTATAACTTGGGGGTAATGTGGAGTGATCCTAGATAAGATAAATGCTGTATGTGGTGCTTTATAACTTCCTTTTTTAATGCTTTTTTTGAGTGTGTGTGTTTGGGGGATTTGGGGAGATGGGGGCTCCTCTCTTTTCCTCTGTCTTTTTCTTTCCTTTTTTTTTTTTTTTTTCTTTTTCGGACCGGAATGTAATGCCTTTGTAGTGTCACTTTCCTGATCTAATTAGGATGTGTGAGGCAAAGAGTAAACCTTTCCGGTTTATAAAGTGCATTTTCGTTGCCTTTGAATTTCAAGTTTTCTTGGTGGCTCACTCCTCTTTTTAAACTGGGTTCTTCAGAGTGGTGTGGGGTTGAGCTAATGCTCCATAGGGAGAGCAGAGAGGGCTCAGGGGCAGGGCACCTCTTCTGCGGGTGGTTGCTGGTTTCTCTGGCACGTTCATTTCACCTGTTTGTCTCCTACAAAGAATGTATTCTGCAGTCTCCTCGTTTTATTTATATGAAATAATGATGCCTCATCTCGCCTCACATTGAAGTTAATGCGAAAGTGCTGCTGATGTTGGTTCCACGTGGGATCAGGGACATAGCAGGGCATTTTAAAGAGACAGCTTCTCTTTTCCTAGGGTTATCATCACCTCTGCAGCACCTCTTCCTCTAGTAGAGGGGTGGTTCGTTGTTTTTTTTTTAATGGAAAGGTATCAAATCGGCCCTAGTCTGATAAATTAAGGAAGGATAACAGAGGGAAATGTGCAGAATCGTTGGGATCAAAGCAATTCTTTTGTGTGTGGCAGGTCTTCAGAGTTTTCTTGGTATGTTAATTAAGATGCTATGTTTTGGAGACTGTTTTTTGGAATGTGTCTTGCAGAAATGAAATAGTCTCAGGTTGTTTAATATTAAGATCTAGTGCTGTTCTGCGAGCTGTGAATTCCATGGGAGGAGATGAATTCCCTGTGTGTAGGGCAATTTCACAGACATTTTGTGAAAGTTGTGAAGTGTGCTATTTTTACTTTGAATACATTCAGTTTTGTTGGGAACATGTGAGTTTGTTCAGAAGTTTGTTCTGTACCTAAATATTCTAAACCATCCCCAAAGGTTTTGAAAATAGTGAAAAATAACTGTAGGGTTTAATTGGCCAAAGTAGGGGCTCTTTACAAGTACACCTTAGCTGTGTAGTTATAACATCACTTGGAAGAATTGCCTCTGTCTTTGTTTAAAGAAAGAAAAGTCATCCTGATGGTGGTCTAGTGTCATGTATATGGGTGCATGTGTGTATGCATGCACGCTTTTAGCATGGGTTCTGGCTGATACTGTTTTTTTCCTTAATTTTTAACTTGTAAATGTTTAACTGTAATGATGTGAAATGCTCTGCTTTTCCCTATTATTTCCTATGTATTTTAATTTTATTTTTGAATATCCTCCTTTAAAAAATTAGTGTCATGTCTTAACATGGCAATTTGATACCTTTATGAGGAGTTGTGATGTTTCCTTTACACTTGCTTTGTTTTTGTAGTCTTTGTATTTGGTTCTAGATTGAAAATTGAATACGGGTGTGTGGTTCTTGAGAGGGAAGATGGGGTACTGAACTTGGAGGGACAATGTTGCAGCACGTGTTTTCTGTGAATTTCTGGAAGTTGAGTATGAGTTGTGATAGCCTTCTGTGTTGAATAGCATGTGCTTGCAAATGATCTGTACCCTTTCTGCAAGTGTGACCAAAGAAACTTGTTGCCTAGGATAGCCTTGTGGTTAAAGACTTGGGAAGAAATCTCAAAGTTTTCCAATGACTCACAGTTGTGAAAATTAAATCATATTGACTACTCTAAGGTTAGAAAAAAGGGTCATTAAGGAGGAAAGACTAATCAGTGTGTATGAAGGAATGATATTGAACATTTTCCCAAAACTTTTATGGTTTAGAGATTTCTTTTATAGTTAGTAAGAATTCAGACTTAAATGTTCCTTTCTGAATATTTCTTAAACTGATCAATTATTTTTATTGACTGAAGTAACATTACTCTGGAATGCATAGAAATTTGATAAATTAATAGCAGTTCACCATATGTTGGTGGTTTTAATGTACCAGGGTAGATAGACAGATGGTAGTAGATGTGCAGAACTAACTTAAATAAACTAGTTAATGGTTTTGAGAACTCTTCAAATGCTGTGTCTGTGACCATCAATATGAAGTGCTTAACATATTACTACATTTTTGCCTAATTTGGAGCTTTTTAATCATTAATATTTTAATGCTGAAAATAGGTATAGACACTGGTAATAGCAGTGTGAAAGAAGAAGTGTTGTGGAGTATCTTTCTTGACTTACAGCTATGTATTACAAAGTAAATTTGGTGTATCCAACCATAGAATAAAATTCAGGATTTAGGGTGGAGAAAGAGGAAAGGGTGTTCTCTCAGAATTTGATACTCTTCTAAACTGGATTTAATTTTAAGGTATAATCCAGATGGAGGTAATAATAACAGAAAAAAATGTTATTTAGGATTTTTTTTTTACAAACTTACTGTCTTCTAGAAAACAGAATTCTTCTTACAGTGATGAAGTGTTTTTTTTTTTAATAAAAATATGAAGTAACTTTCAAGGTTCCCTTAGTTCTAAGAGTTAAGATAATCTTCTGCATTGTGTGTTGGTCTGATTCCATACATGATGCTGTTTGATTTTTTCAAGATTTTCTAAAATTAAAACACCTGAGGAAACAAATACTATGGGCTGTTGTTGATAAAGTTATCCTACTTTTTCTAGGTAAACTGGAGAGGTGTAGATGTATTAAAATCCCTCTTAGAGACTTACCAATCCTATTCAATAATGTTTAAAAATCAATAACTACAGTATTCTACAACAGTACAAGCAAATACAGGAATCTAAAGTGACATGCATTCAGCTTTCCTTGAATGCTTAGCTCAAATGTGTCTCTTTGTGTGTACTTTTAATTTAGTAATAATCCTGAAAAATTAGTTTTCAGTGTAGGACTTTTGAGGTTTAAATTAAAAAACCTTTAAAAAGTTTGTCTAATTCCAAAAGGCACTGCATACAAAGTGCAGCCACTTCTAATGGTTGTCCATCTCTGCAGCTGGTTAGTCAAAATGGTGCCCTAAAGCCTCCTCCTTTCAGGATATTGCATATGTTTTAAAATAAATGGGTTAAAGAGGGCACTACTCATGTTCTAAATAAACCACTGCTTGTAACTGTTCAAGGTTATTTTGTAAAATAGATGTTTTTACTTTAGAGTCTAAACTGTAAATTTTAAAAATTTTTATCTATAACCTCTTATGTTGTTAAAACCAGTTTTTGTGAACAAATACTTTTTGGTAGGGTTATTGAACAAATATATATGTTTACCAAGTGGAAATATTCTAGAAAACATGAAATCTGTTCAAGTACTTAGACCATTCTCAAATCAGTATAGACTTAAAAGGAGCTAGCAGTGACCACCACTGAAGTGACAGAAACTTGCTTTCAAGGAGTTCTTCTCCAAATATCTGCTACTACTAAGGATTAGCTTGCATAGCTTTTGAAGGAAATATGCAGTATTTATGCACTAAACTGCTAAGCATCTTTAACTAATTACCAAATGTTTAGGTAGCCTTAAAAAACTATTTAAAAATAATTCAAATATTAGAACAAAGTAACATTTGTATTGATCAAATACAAAATGTTTAAATTTCTGAAGCATAGGGGTGTTTTTTTTTTGCAGTTATGTGGGCATTTTGATAATAGACAATTGTGTATTTTTCCTCTAATAAAAAAACCCCACATCTAGAATTTAATTCAATTTATATTGATTTTTAAATGTGTGATCTTTTTACTGGAATGTAAAACATTGATTAACTCTCAATATAATCACTTATACAGATGCTTTTTTTTTTTTTTTAGTTGTCAAGGAATATAGTGAACATTTATCTGAAATTGCATAGATTCTAGTTACTAATGCATTTTAAATAAACAGTTGTCCACCAGATATCAAAAGCAAAAGATCCTAATTGTATGCAAGTTCAGAAAACCTAATTTTAAACAGAACTGGTCACCATTACTGCAGGTTCAGTTTTATTTTTATTTAGTTTGTATTATTAAAGTGTTTTCTATCTACATCTGTATCAGTGTTCACCTGTTATTGTCTCATCTTTGGACAAATAGCAGAAATTAGTAGAACTAGAGGGAGTTTTTTGACTTTTGAAAAGATACAGGATGCTTTTAAGAGTAGTTTTGTGCTAACAATTTTAAAGGATGGGGCCTTCTCATAGGATGTATTAAAATTTTTAATATTTAAATGGACCCTGCATGTCTAGTAAACGGTTACTGTAGGATCATGGCATTAAAATTAACCACCATATATGTCAGGGCTTTGAGATGACTGTGTAAGTACATACTTGACAGTGAATAGAGGGAAAGGATATTTAGTTATTCTCATATAGAAGGAATAAATCAGTTTCTATTGTAGCCTTCTCTGTAGCCTTTTTCTCTCCCCTTCCTGGTTCATTGTCCGTCCAGAGTGTAGAGATACCTTGTCAAATAAATTAAAATACGTGGCCAGAGTGATGGGCTATTCTATTCATGACCAACCCTGGTGGTTTTTATACTTCCAGGGAGGCACAAATAAAACAAAATGTGGCCCAATGTGTATTTGTGTAGAGGAAAGAGATTAAAAAAACCCCACAGGTCTGAACTACTATCAAACCAAAAAGTGAGATAGAAAAAACGAATGCAGACAAGTGTGGCTATAATGCATACAATAGTAACTCAGAACTCTGAAGTAAAAAAGCTCAAAACAGATTTGGCAAAGTCAAGTGGGAATCAGGGAAGTAAAACCTAAGAATTGCCATCAAATGCAATTAAGAAATAACTATGTAAAGAAACTTGGAAAAATGCAAAAAGCGTCTGTTACAGTAAACTGAATTTCTGTAATCTTCTTTTGCACTTAATGTGCTAAATTCCTCTCTCAAGGAGAATATCCCTAGAAATCAGATTAGAAAGTGTTTAAAGGGAATTATTTGTCAAAGTTGTTTTTTCACTAAAGTTAGGATAACTAATAATAATCTCTTCCATATTGCTGTAATAATACTTTATTTGATACATTTTAGCCATACAAATTGCATGTAGATTTACTTGTGTATTGGGCAGGTAATTTACCAGTAGCCTGACACTGTGTATCTCTAACCCTAAAAGCTTTTTTTTATGGTTGTGAGTCACATAAGATTTGGCAGTCTGCAAGTGTAAAGTATTTCTTATGAAATAAGATGTAGATTGCTGATTTTGCCTTATGCACATGTACTGTGAATTGCCAAATAACCAAAAAGGAAGGAGGGTGTCAGAAAACTTCTCTCTTCATGTACTGAGTATGTATTTGTGTCCTATGGGGTATCAGATTTGCTAGTGCATGAGTTTTCTAAAAAACCCTGCAGATCATCTGATTCTGAATTAATGAGATCTCTCACAATACTACGTGTTTGAACAGCAGAAAGACCCTGTGTATGCAAATCAGATTTTACTGTCTCAAATGCTTGTCACTTCTAATAAAACTGTTTACTGTGTGGTGTATGTATTTATCATGAATGTTATTTATATGTGGGATAGACACAGACATGCACACATTTTAAGGAGACATTTAGGGACAATATCATGTCTTTTGAATCAGTTGTGGTATAGGAACATTTTTTTCAAAGAGATCTTTTTGAAGGAAAGGGAGAAAGAGAGATTCTGGCAGCTTGCTATTAAATTTCAATCAAGCCAGTATAGTTAGTAATAAAACATTTACAAGTTTGTAAATGTTAAGTTTCTTCAAACTCTTACTGTCACGTGTGGAATTTTCATTTATACTATTTTGCATTTACTGCAGCTGCCTACATGCAAGGCTTAGGAATACTGCATTTATCACATGCAAGTATAGATACAATATAAATATATAAAAGTAGAAATTGCCTGCAGCTGTTCTTATGTTTTCATAAGACGATACACTACAAAGGTGTAAATTTATGGTGTTGGCTACCTGCTATCAGTTACTGGTGCTCTTCTTCTCACAAGTACTTTAAGAGGAGTATTAAACTAAAATAAAACAAACATAAAATAGTGTCAGAGTGTTGTGTTCTGTTTAAAAACTAAACATAATATTGTTCAAGCTTATTTTGTTCACTGGAAGTTACTGTGGTCAATACTTTGATAATTTGTTTCACCTAGGACACTAGGAAACATAGAACCACCTAGTTTAGAGAAGAGCTTAGACATAAATACCAGTTATTTAAATATTTAGGGTTTTTTTTCATCTGTGATTTGAAGTTTTCTTTTATTCTTTTGAATACTAGGATTGTGCTCAGACTAAGCCACTCCTAATTATGCCCCAGCACAAACATATCGCTTATGGCTATATTTTAATCAGTTTCAGAAAAAGTAATAAAAATATTATTGCATCTGTCAAAGGATGGTGTTGCTACATGCTATTTTAAATGGTGTTTAAGTACAGTTATAAGCATACCAGTACAATGAAATCAGCTCTATTCCTAAACAACAAAGTTACATTATTTTTCACTTAAAAAGTTAACCAAGAATCCTAATATGTTAATTAGCCTAATTATTCAGGCTGGTTTTAGTATGTGTTGAAATTGCTTTAAAAAGTATATGTGAAATATTTATATCAAACTTGTTTAATTTCTCGTTACTTGTAAAAATGTAGTGTTTTCCCAGTTACAAGTTTAAAGGGTTTTTTGTCTTAGCTGCCTGAGTGTATCCTTTTCCCGTCACTTCTTTAACTTATTTAAAACTCCTTTATTCTCTCAGAATCAATTTGTGTCCCTTTGAGTTTAACTATTGATAATTTTGGTACTACAAAAATTGTGCTGAGGAATACTGTGAAATTAACTTGAGCTGGTGATGCTACAAGTAGAAAAATTGGGTGCAGAGTAACACAGGAAACTTAATCATAATAGTATTTCTCATACAAAATTCTCAAACACACTCCTAGTATCAATTGCTGTAGAAGGCAAACAGAAATCTAGATTATACTTTCAGAAATGTTAAACTGTGGAATAAGTTTCTTGGGAAAAAAAATTGGTTTTGGAAGTCTCCCCTGTAGTATATTATTTCATCTTTGAAAACTTGGCCACTTCAGAATATTTGAGAACAAGTTAGCTAAGTCCATCTCGAAAAATACATTTCAGTTTCTAGTACAGTTTTTAACTATGCATCATGTAAAACAAACGTCTTGCTCTTCATTATACTTAAATATTTGTACTGAAAGGAAAGTGCATTTAAGCAGTTTTTAATTGCATTGATTGCTTGTCAGTTTGATTGGAGTAGCAAGATACTTTGGTTTGGGGAAGTTGAATATGTGTTATTATTTTCACTTTTCCTGTAGTTTGACTAATGAAACAATTGAACATAAAAAGAGACTAGATCTTTCTTCAGTCCTCAAGTGAGAAGACAGGTGTGGTCAAAAAGGTGCTCTGGTGACTTAAATCACTGCCCCTCAGTACTCTCAAAATAATTAAATCATATGAATTTGTGATATCAGCTGCGTTGTCATGTTGCAACCTTGAAACTGATAATATATTCAGTTATCTTGAAATGAGCTCTGTAATTCTTCATTAGCAGATTAAATTTCCTAAAGGTTTTTTCAGAACATGTACTTGAATATTGTGCTGCTTGTTCCATTTTTCATCAGGAACCAAGCAATAGAAAGTCCCTCAACTCTGAACAAAGCCTCGAAGATTTAATAGATGCTCTAAATGTTCCCTATTCTTGTCATAGTTTTAGGTGCTAAACTGTGGTTGAAGGTCAAATGATCCCTTCTGCTAAGCATCTGAATTTCATCATAAAGGAGGTAGTTTGGTATTTGGAGGTAGTTTAGCATGAAAGTTTCATGTAGGCAGCTTAAGGAAAAAAGCTAAGAGGCAGGCAGAAACTAGCTGTCAGGTTGCAAGTGCTTTGTAACTGTTCTGTGAAGTACACTTAAATCCCATTTCTTACTTTGGGATTGTAAGACTCATAGTTTGAAGAAGAAAGAGGTTAACTAATTTGTTTATTCTTCCTTGTCAAATATATATAAAATTTGCTACCACTTCGGCTGACAATACCATCTGGAGAGGGGCTTTTTATAGGGGTGTGTAGTGATAAGACAAGGAGTAAAACTGACAGAAGGTAGATTTGGATTTGATATTAGGAAGAAATTCTTTACTGTGAGAGTGGTGAGGCACCAGAATAGGTTGCCCTGAGAAGCTCTGGGTGTCCCATCCCTGGAATTGTTCCAGGCTAGGTTTGGTGAGGCTTTGAGTAACCTGGTCTAGTGAAAGGTGTCCCTGCCCATGGCAGGGAGGTTGGAACTGCATGATCTTTAAGATCCCTTCCAACTCAAACCATTTTACAGTTTTATAATATATCCAGACTTTTTGTAACTTAGGCCTTTGTGGGAAGGTTATGAGGTCTCCTGGACAAAGATAATATTCCCTTTGTGAATTAACTTATTAATTAACTGTTACTTAGCAACTTTGCAGTTTTGTGATTTGGTGTTTGGGGGTACATCTGAGAGAGGACGTAGTCAAAATTACTTCACTCCCTGTGCATGGCAGAGTTCTGACCCAAGGAGACGTGTTCTGTCTCCTTGCTTTGAATATTTTTAGACTAATTATATGGGGGTAAAAAAAGAATCCTTTTTTTAACCTCTACTTTTTGCATTAGTCAGTTATCTAGGAAGTTTGTTTCTTGGTATTTTTTTTAGTATGTTGCAGTGGCTGGCAAAGTTACTGAATGATCTGAACGATAGAATTTGTAAGTGGAAGAGGGAGAGGTTTTTCCCATCTGATCTTGACCAGATTTTTTGAAAGTTTCCTTTTCTTTTCAACAGTGCTTTGCTATAAATAAAAACAAATCAAATTGAACAAACAGTTAGTAAAAACGGTTGGCCCAGGTTCCTCTTACAAAGCTTATTAGAATCTAGTTGGATGCTAGCAATTCTTTTCACTGTGGACCTTTGAGATACGAAGCCTCTGTTTCAGGCTTTTCAAACATCAGCATTTCCATCTGTCAAATTCTAGGTAGATGATTAGTAAATGTATAGTAGTAACTGTGTGGTCTGTAATGCCAACATAATAAACCCATCTCAGAGTTAAAGCTGAAGTGTTTCTCGGTGAGCAAGTGGTATTTCCTCATGATTTTTTTTTTAAATATTGTAACATGCATTTGAGATTGTTTCAGGTGGCACTCATTGAAAGGGATGGTCCTTCAGGTTGGCAAGAAGCAAACTGTTCAGGGTTTTTTCTAGTAAGCTAAAACCAGTATTTTTGTAGCTTCATTCAGAAGCTGGTGATCATTGAGAGTACATCATGGAACAGTAGAGTCATGTGCTTCTCGGCAGGGGATGCTGCTTAATGATGGAGCTGCAGTGTCCTGAATGTGGAAGGAGCAGACCAGCAGTGAGGGATTGGTTGCTTTCTAAAGTGTGAACAGGGAACTGCTTAACTCTGACTTTTACAGATAAATTAATTATTTGGAATAAGAGGCTTCCTTTACTTACTGGCATTTTAATTTTTTCCTGCAGTATCAGAAATGGACACTTCAGGATGATTTTACAAGCCTGTCAACTTGAAAAGGCAATTAATGTGACCACAAATTAAGTTAAAATGTTTGAAAAACATTAAATTGTCTTGAAAGCAAAGAAAAATAACTGTTGTACTAATCTGGTGATATTTTTCAGTGAAGTAAATAATACTTAGGTGTCATGAGAGATTCATTTAGCAATAGTTTGGACCCCTCAATAAGAGAATGTTGGTATATTAATATACTTGTTAATATAATACGTAATGTGCATTATTTAGAAGAATGTAGTTTTTGATAACAAAACCATTCTAACTCGATCAAAGAAAATGAATTACATTGTGCCAATATACATCCGTCACCTAGATATGCACAGGTATTCAGAACCTTCCCTGATGATTTCTGGAAGCTGTACAAACACAAAGCTCTTCTGCTACATTCAGATAGTGCCTGATAAAGTGCTTTCTAAGGTTAGTGAGTGTTGGTTTTGGGGATTTGAATTCAGAATTTA
The DNA here is from genome assembly GCA_013400955.1 of Drymodes brunneopygia. Lineage (NCBI taxonomy): Eukaryota > Metazoa > Chordata > Aves > Passeriformes > Petroicidae > Drymodes > Drymodes brunneopygia. The sequence continues at coordinate 64,844 of VZTZ01024323.1, read as the reverse complement.
AAATGATTCATAGAAAAGTGGTACTGTGCTAACTTAGTAGCACAAAGTGTTTTAGTCCAGTGTTGAAAGTACATGTTAGAAAACCTATATGTGGGTGTTACATGGCTCTGGAGTTGACTTTCTAGAAATATGGAAATTACCTAGGAAAACAAGTGTTTTGTTTGGTTAGAACTACAGTTTCCCTCTGGTGGGTTTGCCTTTAATTGAATTCTGCTTTGTGATTTTTTTCCTTATTATTTGCACAAAATTGTGCTCATGCTTTCTCCCACCAAAAAATACAAATAGCATTGTACTCCTGCTGTGATTATTATGCATAACATCTCTGACTCAGTAGATCAAAAGTTATGTTTACTGGAAAACAGAATTAACATTTTATAATTTTTTTAAGAACACTTAAAAATAGCTGTGTCAAAAGAGATTATGTTTTTAACATGCTAATCCACTAAGCCATCGTACATCACTCTGTAGGCAATGTTTTATTCTAGGCGGCTACCTTTTACAAGAGCCTATCAGGTTTTGGGATAGCACAGAAATATACCCATGAAGTTGAGTTCTTAAGGAGAGAAACTTTCTCAATAGAATGTATAATACCTTCATTATCAAATTGCAGACTTTTTTTTCAAGGATTTTTTTATATGTCAGCATATTTTGGCCTGCTCTAAGGCATTCTGGCTATTGGGGACAAATTGATGATTAAAACTGGCATATGCAAAATTTTTTGCAGTGGGAAGGGGTAGTATTTCCTAATTTTGATGGAGAATACTATGTTGTGATAACCAAATACCTGAATAGAATACTGTACTGATTAGGGAAAATATAAAGGAGTATGAGAATTTATGCCAGCCTGATTGGAGACTCTGAGATTCATCTGGATTAGTTGTTTCAATTGCTAATCTTGCCCCATGTTCCTCTGCCACTTTGTTTTCTGAAGTTGTCTTTTCAATGTTTGTAATTGTATACTGTTGCTGAGTAAAGAGTCACACAGATGTGGGAAACAGCAGTACTGACTTGGCAGAAAACTCTGTAAAGTGCAAAAAAATGCAACAGAAAAATAGAGTTCTGTTTTATCTTTTGACTTCAGAAATCTTAGATGTTCCTTCTAAGAACAGCAGATGCATGTCTGATAATCTGAAAATTACTTATAGGTTGACTGGCTCTGTGTACACCAATGACTAGAATTTTTTAGGTAATAAATACCAATACAGGGAATTTGTTTGTATTTAGTTGAATTACAGTGCAAAGTTTGCTGAAACAGCATAGAAGCAACCATTTTCATTTATTTTTTAAATACTAATTCAGAATGGTACAATATGAGTGAAAAGTTTAGTTAGTTTTTACTATGTGATACTCTATTCTGGCTAGTTATGGAGTTCTATTTAATGTTATCTGACAGATTAGAATATTTAACTTGAAAATGTGCTACTGCCTGACTGGCAAGTTGGGACATTGCCTACTGTGATTTCCTACTGGCAAGAAGTCTGTTTTAAAGCAAGCTTGGCCATACTTGAAGCTAACAGAGTTAGCTAAGGTTTGATAGGCTGCTTTCTTCTTTAGGCCCACTGAAACATCTTTTGGAATTTGTGCCAGTGTATTTTTGGACTGTAGAATGTGCAATGTGTGTAGAATGACTGTAGAATGTAAAAGTGTGTTTCATACAATGTAAGACTCTTCAGGTTTGGTGACATTAACCCTGTACCTTGAAGTGATTCTGTGGGGGTTTTGTTACCCTGGTAGTCAGTAAACACGTACGGCCAGAGCATAATACATTGTGGCTTTGATCATGTCCCTGTATAACCATCTGCAAAGAGCAATGCTGTAATGAGATACAGGGAGAATATGGGAAAGAAGGCATTATGTGATACAGAAGAAAATGAAACATCATAAGGCCTGCACTGGCGATGTAGCAATAGTCCAAAGAACTGTCTCCTCACTGTGCTTTCCTGTAAGGCACTGCATCAAACAGCATGAGATAGTACTTCCTACATAACACCTATAGATTATCTTAGTAAATAAAGTATTTTCCACAAGGAGTTATATGTAGTAGTAGACCGAGGTGCTGTGTGGAAGCAGCTATGCCTGTCTTTATGTAAATTGTTTTTAAACAGACTGTTGAATAAGGTGGTGTTCCAAACAGTCACAGTTTAAAATCCTGATAAGGGAGGAATTGTTGTAAAGTGTTTTGTTCCCAAGCTGTATACTGAATCGTCCTGGCAAACAGAATTCTTTATTCTTCCAGGGCTGGATTTTCACTGAACAATTAGATGAAGTTACCTACATTTGAACTGATTGCTGAAGTTAGCCCAACTGGTGTGAGAGTGATAACACTGAAAACTGGTAGATAAATCACTTTGTAGAGCTGGGTTGTTAACTGCATTAGTAAAAAATATGTTCTTTGACTCACCGATTTAAATATAAAAAACCTAAAAACAAACACCTAGGGAGTTTTGTATGTAGTTAGGATAGGGTATTACTCAATTTACATGTATGGCCGGTGCAGAAACAGAGAATGTCTCTAAATTCAGCAAGTGGTGTGTGTTGCTCTAAAGGCAGCAAGTGACTCATGTGACTGTCTTAGCAGCTGGGCAGCAAGATTAGAGAGCTACTATGTACACATTCCCTTACTGAGGGGTCCAAACTATTGCTAAATGAAGTTGTATTACTGCCAGAAAGTGAATAACAGGCATAAGAAAATATAATAAATAAGTGTGTCATCAGGTTAGTGCAGTAGTTATTCCAGACAGTTGTTAAAGTGAAGGGAAAAAAACCCAAATGCGGCTTTTCCAAGATTCATATTTAAAAGATGTTTGTCCTTTTTTCAGACTCTAAATTCATATGAGATTACATGTAAAGTGTCCCTCTCAATTTAGAGATTTGGAAAAGTCATCTTGAAATGGCTGTTTCTGACACTGCAAGGAAAAAAAATGAGAATGTTAATGAGTGAAGAATCTTATTCCAAAGAACTCATTTATTTGTAGAAGTACTAAAAATATGCTTGTATCATGAAGTATTTTGATTTGAACTGAAATTGGCAAAGTGTGTACTTCTTGGTCACTTGCTAATTTGAAGACTTATTCATGATGTTATTCCTCATGTATTTCCTAATTGTAAGAATTTGTGAAGTTTGTTCCAAATTGTCTTTAAGTTTTCCTGGCATGCCAGTATGGATTAGTGGAATACGTATTCTTTTTATTTTTTCTTATGTTTCCCTAAACTAATTTCAGGTTTTTTTGCTCAGATACTTGCTTTTCTTAAGAGAGTTGCTAAACATTTGTGAATGTTCTTTATGCATAATGTGTTTACAGTTACACATTGGGTTTCAAGTATAATTTATGGATTTAAACCGTAAGCTGTCACCCTGTCAAACTTCTCTTCAGGATTAACCCTCAGGAGAACTCCTTTGAGTCTTGAGGACTAGAGGACATACACTTGACTGTTGCAATTGAGTAAATTGATACAGAAATCAAGAAGATGTGAATATGAAGCTCCTTAGTGCTATTTTTAGCATCAACTTTCAGACCATAATTATGTTTTAAAGATGAGAGTGTATTTACCGAAGAAGAGCTTTTATATTTAAAAAGCCAAATCAGACAAGAAGTTGAGCTCATGATAAATTCCTTACAGTAAAAGAGGACCAGAAGAATGTGTGTTCCTAGTTATCATCACTGCTGCCCTGTATCCTCAGCAAGGTTAAACTGTTTGTTTGTTGTTTTGCTTCAGGTTTTCCGGATTTCTGCTTTCTCTGATTTTCGGTCTTGTTTCTCATCTTGTTACTCTTTCCTGTTTATTCCAAGTTTCTGCAGCTTTCCTCAGCAACAGAGGAGTTTCACTTACATCTCTAAGAAAAGATGGAGACAGCATAAAATAAGATTGTCCAGAGTAGTCAGTGCATCTGAAAACTGCCTTCTCCAGGTGGACCATCATTTTAATAAATACTTCCAAACACCTTCATCTGACCTTTTTATTTTTGCACATTTAGATTTCTTCATAATCAAGCCTCTTATTGTTTAGTACTTTGAAATCTTTGATTTATAGGAAAAGTTCAGTTTGGGTTTTGTTTTGATTCATTCTTTCTGAATGTTTCATTATTACTTTTTTTACTGTACCATTTTTCTGTACCAGATTTCTTTTCTATTCTGCTTTCATTTTTCACTCCCAAATTAGTCATCAGTTGCAAAAGAAAAGTTTCTGCAGTACTAGTCTATCTGATGGTGGTCTGTGACACAGGATCACTAGGAAACAGGAATGTTTGTGTGTTGACAAGTAGTTTATAGATAAAGCACTAGCAGATTGTGACCAGGGATATATGTACCTGCAAAATATGTTGATCCTCTGACTACTTGAATGCTTCAGTGGATTCTTGCGTGCTGTTCTTCGCACATTCCTTGAGATGAACTGTCTGAAATGCCCATCTGCCAGCAGGGTTTCAGCTCCTGGGTCTTGCTGCCCTGTGTTGTGNCCCCAAAATCCCTCCACCCCTCCCCAGGGAAGAACTCTGCCATACTGCAGCTTTGTTGAGCTGTTACCCTTTCTTCTGCAGTGTGCTTTGTTTTTTTAGAGCACCTTTGCACAGCTGGAAGAATTGTATAAAATAAACAGCTGCCCTGAGAGGATTTTTTGCGTGAACTTGGACTTCAGCTTGTTTGTTTGTACCTTTCAGAATTACACCCAAAATTTCTTAGCCACAAGTTTGTGCTGCTCCACTGAACTAAATAGGGAAGTATCTTCTCGTGGATTCTAAGGAGGAAAATACTTAATCTACCCCTAACCAAAATTACAGTATTATTTTTAATACATTTGGTATTCAAATGTCCAAGGAGAAACAGCTGAACAAGATCAGACAAAAATATCTTGTATTTGTATGAGATTGCCTCTTGTAAGCAGTCATGCTTTAAGAAAAGAATAGGAAAGATTCTTTCTTGATATAGTCCTCCTCCCCCTGCTCTGTCATGCCATTCCATTCTTAGGATCGGGAATTATCCTGGTGTTTGCTTTTTAGGGCTGTTAGAAAATCATGGATATTTTGAAGGAAGTTGAGATGCTGTTTCTGATGCTATTTGTATCCTTCTGGTGCGAGTTTCGCCGTGTCCACTTGTGCTGGTGTGTGCCACCTGCCCAGTATGCTTTTCTTTGGCAGGAAGGCCTACAAATAAGAAGAAAAAATGGTTTTGGGGAAGCTGGTAGCTCTTTTTTTTTTTTTAAAAAAAAAAAAAAAGCTCAACCTGTGCTCTCTCTTAGGGCTAGAGTTGCAGTCTCATTTCTTTCCTTGCACTGGTGGCGGGGGGGGGGGGGGGCTGGCAAGTTGTCTGGAAGCTGTAAGTTGATCAGAAGTGACTCTTCAGCTCTTCAGTTTCAGATGTGATCGTGGTATTTGGTTCTCTTAAGAGTTGACAGGCTTCTTGGTGAGGAGAGAGAATTTTTGTAGCTACCTCTAGAAAGAGAGAAATCTTGGTTCTGGTGTCCTCAGAGAGAGCAAGCCCTCTGGGGCAAGCTGAAAAGTAAAGCATGGGAAGGTTTGGAGCCTAGATAACTGAAACACTCTTCTCCAGTAACTATAGATACTGTGGTCTTTCACAGGAGAGCAGTGGACGTGAAGAATGTTTGTTTCCAAGCACCAATAACCAAAGAAGAATAAATAGAACTAAAGGAGGCTTTAGGAGTTGTGTTGCTTTGTTAATGTCTTAAGAAAAAAAATAGCATCCATTTTCAGGATTCAGTGTTCTAGAGGCTGAAAAGGAAAACACAGCAGGCATCTGTCCTTCCCCTGACAGGCTAACAGTGTTGCTTGAAAGAGGAGAACTGAGACACGTGGAAAGGAAAGGGAAAAAAGCAGAGTACTTGCAGTTACATGTGTGCACACTGTTTGATTTTGTGTGTTAATTTAACAACACAGCACAACAGTCGCTGACAAAGCCAAATTATGTTCCTCTCAGTCATCACCATGGGCACTCCTATGCTATCCTGTTTTTCAGGCCGTGGATCACTGAAGGCAAATACCCAGTGGGATGCTAGTTCTCAGAGCAGTATGTATCCTGCAGATGGGAGTTCACAAGCCAGTTTTCTGGCTGGAAACTTATACATGGATCTTGACAATGGAACATATTTATACAGAGTTCTGGTATGCTCTCCAGCACATTTGATGTTTTGCTTCAGGCTCTGGATACTTACAGAAAACCTGCCCTACAGCCACAGTCCCTGCCCTGGTGAAATGCTGAGCTGCTTGTACGTTGTTTTTGACTCCTGTGGTGGAGAGACACTTCTTGCCCAACCTGCATCATGAGACTTACTCTGTAAAGCACCTTGATTCCAAAGGAGGAGAGCCTACAGTGCATGCACAGGATTAAATGCAGTGAGAATAAAGTAAATTACTCCTGTGGGTTTTTTCTTTAGTTGCTTTTTTAAGAATCAGATTTCTGTGGAATTTTTGGAAGAACCTGTTCTGAGATTACTAGGAGGAGTTTTTCAAAACCATTGTCTTCATAATCTGTTTAGAATGCAGCTTTCACTGCCTTTCCCTTCAGCTTCAGGCATTAAGTATTTCTGCAAATCACTCCTTGTAGACACATGCCAAGGATTGGGAAAATTAACGACCTTCTCTGTAGCATTTAGTTTAAATGACACAGAGATCTCTAGTAGAATCTGAGTCCTCTAGGACAGCATTCAATTATCTGGCTCAAAACATTGATTTCTGAGTTGCTAATGGGATTGTGGAATAAGTAATTAAAAAACTGGCTGAATTTGGGTAGAGTTTACAGGAATGAGAGCTACACCACTATCCTGGTCTAATTTCAAGTCTTCATGTCAGAGGAAGGTGTTCAAAGGAAAAGGAAAAGTAGGAAAAGTGTGCCAGAACTTTTTGACACAGACAAAACTTTTTTTTTTCTTTTCACCTTCATGTTTTTGAAATGCACTGTTTTGAATGAATAAAAATGTAAGAAACAAAACAGGAAAGCAGACACTAATTTGTAAAATTTCAGCCCAAACAATGGCAGTTTGGCAAAGTTGTAGGTTGGCTTAAATAGAGGAGTTTATCATAAAATGGCAAGTGTTTGGCAGCATGGTGAAATGTGATCCCACTCATTCTGCAAATAGTCAAATATACTGGATTTGAGTTCACATTTGTACTTACTCACAGCAGCGTTGGTTCGTTGCAAGGAGTTACACTGCAGAAATGTGTGGAAGGCAGGTGCATTGCCTTCTCCAACCTGTGTCTTTTAATTTAATTTCACATCTCCAGCTCTTTCATTGGAAGAGCTGCCAGTCTGTTCAGCTTTCTGTCTCTCCAGCCACTTCAGTTCAGATGTACTTGTGTGCTATTCATTTGCATCTCCCTTTTCTGCATGTGTATTGATTCCTCCAGAGAACTCCACTTGCTTTTTGGAGCTTGACTTCCTTTCCTCAGTTTTGTTGTATCTTCACCGATATGTTTGTTTGTTCATGTGTCCTCCTACCCACACCCCAGTTGTTCGTTGAAGTTTATGCTTTCTTGCCTGGTGTAGATGTCAAGCTTACTGTAGTACTTCACTACATATGGGAATTAATTGTTAGGAAAGAATTCAAACAGGCAGCAATCTGTGGTGTGTGTGTGTCACCTCAATACTGTACAAGAGCTATGTAGCATGGCAAAGATACAGGACAAGGTGATGAATGAAAAAAGTAGTGAAACAGTTTCTATGCAAGGAAGGCCTAAGTTGGCTAAAACTTTTTCAGCTCTGTAAAAGACTACAAAAGAAAGAGTATTGAAAATAGAGATTTCATATCACAGACAGAATGATAAAGGAACCATGAGTGGTATTGATGGGATAAAGGGTGAGCAACATCATTAACTAAGAGGAAAGAGAAATAGTGGGAAATGGGCTCAGAACAAGCTAATAGAAAGCTGTTGCTAATAAAATGTGAAATTAAGCTGTGGCACTCCTTGCCATGGGATGTTGTCAGTACAAAAGCTTACATGGGCACAAAAGAGGGCTGCCAAAATAGTAGAAAAGGGGGGTATTAAGTCTGTCTAGATCTCTAAGTCCCTAAATCACAAGTGGTGATACTTCCCCAAAATACTACGCACTTGTCTTCCGCATGATCTGCTATTGGCTTTTACTGGAGCAATGCTGCTGGGCTGCTGGACTTTTGCTCTGGCCTGCAAGGACCATCGTTGTGTTGCAGTGAGTATTCAGGGACCCCGAACCGGAACAAATCACCCAGAACTGGAACAAATCACCCTGGCTGAGCCAGATGCCTCGCTGTCACAGAAACCATGTCTGTCTCTGTGAACCTATATAGAGCCACTTGCAAACTAGTGAAGTTTTTTCTGTGTAAACTTAAAGCCAGTGTTTTGTTGTCCAGAAAGCCTTTTAATTTCCAGCCTAAACTTATTTTGATAAGCTTACACTTACACTTCTTTGTTCCACCCCTACTGACTGTCTCTTTGGTTTACTTATTAAGAACTTCAGTCTTTTTTTTTCCTTTGGTCAGATGTTTTGTTGCACTATCCCAGATAAATTTTTTGTGAATACGTATTACCAGATGTGTTCCCATTAAGATCTTGGTAGTCCTCTATAGTAGCATCTTTATGTCCCTCCTGCACTGAAAATACAGCTGCTTTTTTGAATAATTATATTTTGTTTCTTCTGAACCAGCTCTCTTTAGTGACATTTACTAGCTGCTTATGGGAGGGTTATACACACATTTTTTCCTTCTTTGCTGCTTCCAACTAATGGTTCATCACTTGTCAGCAGAAACCACTGTCTCTAAGAGCATTACTCTGTTCTTCATTGTTCCTTTTCATCCTGCTTCTGTCCTTAAGATTTGTTACCATGTTTCTTGTGTGTTGTTTCAGTCTGCACTGTACTTCTGCTGCCTCCTAGTTTCATATTTTCTGCACATTTTTGTAGTGAGCACTTAAAGGCGTAAAAAAATTCTAAATGAAAGTGTTGAATCAAAAAAGTCTAAAGACTAGTCTTGGCAGAAGTCCATAACTAACATCCTTCCACCTTTTTCTGAAAGAAATCTGTTGTCATCTCCTCTTGATCTGCTGCTTTTCCTGTCATACTATTCTTGAACTAACTCTTTTCTTCTCAGCTCAACAAATTACTGCTCAGGTGGTAGTGTAGCAGATTCCTTACTGAGTAAAACTAGAAATGTGGTGCTTCTTTTTTATAAAGACTATTTGTTGAATGAAATGTTGAAGAAAAGCTGGGTGTTTGACATGGTTCATCTTTTAAAAATCATGTGACACTTTGTTTGATTTTTTCTTTACCTTCATGTTTTCATTCTTTCATTGAAAATGTGCTCCAAGCAAGAGGCCATGCTATCATCATTAGTTGTATGTCCAGATAACTTTTCTCCACCTTTCTCAGTATTGAAATGAGACAAAAAGTGTGTGCTTGGATTTGATGCTGTTCTGAGGCTGTTCCATCTCATCACAGCCTTGCTTCCTGTTAAATCAGAAGATAGTATTTCAATATGAAAAGTAAGATTATATAAGTATGGTAGATGCTTTTTTTAAAATTCACCTTTCAGAAGGCCTTATGTTGGTCTCTGTGGTTGACAGCCATCTTTGGTGCAGAGTACTGTAAACTTCTACATTATTTTCATTCTAGTAAGAGTAGTGAGTTCAAACAGCTGCCCAGTGCTCTCTCTGTTGCGATTGCAGATGTTTGACAGATCACACCAAGTTTATTCAAGGAGATCTATGCACTGCCAATAATAATATGAACTTGGTCATTTAGTACCTTTTGTCACCCCTTCTAAGGTGAGAGCATCTCACAGTGCTGTGATACCCCATTAGTTTGCTGTGCTCGGTCTGTTCTGTCAGGTTGGTTCCTCTTGGATGTTGGATCTGCAAGACAGAGCTGGTGCCAAATCCCCGTGTTCAGCAGGGTGCTGAAATTGCTGCCGTTCCTGACTTTGAATGGCTGCTCAGTACAGTTAGTACCAAGAGACCACAGAAATCTGTGCATGCTCTTGGGGCTAGAGATGTGGGAATCCCAGACTGCTCATCCCTGTTCATGAGGTGGCTCTTCTCTGCCTCCTCTTGTGCTGGCCCAAAACCACTCCAAAGACTTAGACTGCATGGAAATGGTTGGAATTCTTTCTGTAGGGTTAATTTGACTGTTTTAGCTCTCTGCTGTTAACTTGGATGTTTTAGGTCTCTGGCCTGGCACAGAGTGTGGAAAGGAAAAAGGAAAAGAAAGGGAAAAGGAAGGAGGAAGAAGCACTGAACTGTTTCAGTGTGGAGCCATGCTGTAAATAACTAAGCTCTGGGCAGACTAACAGAGTCCTGATATGTGCTGTCTTCAATATGACAGCTGGGCAGATGTGTCCATCTCCAATCCCAAAGCATTAGCCAAGATGCTGTGCTAGAGCTGTTACCCTGTCTCTGAGCTGCTCATGGATGAAAAGCTGAAAAGCTCAGCTGCTTTTGCTGCATGGGTTCCAGCAAGGAGGTGGCTTGTGTCTGGCCAGCTTGGCATGTTGGCTGGGCATGGTTGCCTCTGCCTGTGGTTGACCCAGTAAACAAGGTGCTTGCTTAGGCGGAGTTACCTAATTCCGGAGATAGCTGCTTTGCTTTTGGGATTGGATCCAGAGATGAGAAAGCAACTGCTGAAGCTGCTTGCCAAGGCAGCTATCAAATCTGATGACAGATCAGGCCTTGAGGTTAACTAACAGCAATTATCTTTACCATAGCTATATCTATTCTGAGTGATTTTTCAGGGGTTTGTTTTGTGTTGAGTTTTGTTTTGTTTTGAAAAGTTGGTGCCTCACAGTGCTGGTTTGTGTGTAATTCAAGAGAAATATCAGCCGTCGTCTTGGCAAGTACAGCCTTTTGGGCACAAACCTCAAAGGTTTGGTGACAATTACGGTAGCAATGAGAAATTAAAATGTGTCTGATACATTCTCATATTTTCATTTGGAAAAGGCTCTTCCAAAAGCACCTCCCTGCTTTGGTAAGGAAACAAGTGATTTCAGAAAGAAACATGTTGAAATCATCAGGCCATTCATTGTACCTGTTTCGGTAGTGAGTCTGTTTTCTTTGCCATTCATTTGCATAACCCTAGCTCTTTTTGACTGTTTTGTACCCTTTTCTTTAGCAGATGTTTCCCCCCAGCACTAGTCATGGTGGCAGCTTGTACAAGGTGGCAGGACTGGGTGAGTTTAGGGAGAGGGGTGAAAGCTACAGGTCGTAAATAAGTGTATTGTGTGTGGTTGATGAAATGTAGCAAGTTTGGTTTAGTAAGATGAGCTTCCAGCTCTTCCTGCTGAAAGGGATGCACACCTTCCTTTACTCTTGCGCATTTCTGCAAGATGATAGGAGGCAGGAAAGAAATGTAATTTCTACGGCAAAGTTTCTATGTGTTACTTTTTCATGTGCTCTTACTGATAGAAGGCTTGGGTGAGTGCTCTGCTGTTAGACTGTATTACCCAGCGTTAGCTGGTCATGAATCCATGCTTCATGTTCACAGGTACTGCTTTTTTTCTTAAAGACTGCTCATTTGGGCACTTACAAACACTGATGGATTGAGCATGAGTGTCCACATCTCCCTTTCCTCCCTCTGCTACTCAGATTTCAGTAAGCAGTGCATTTGCAGTTTGAAATTTGTAACATTATCTGTCAGAAGTAAAGGAAAAAAAAACCTGCTAAAACAAGTAGCATAGAACACACTAGATCTGCTTCAGTTAAAGCTGAAGCACACATTATTGTGTGCAATTAAACCAAGTGTTTTAAAGGATTAGTAGATACTGTATTTTATGAGATTGGTTAGTGGTAGGAAGTAAGGCTGGCAGTGACTTTTTTATTCTAGAGTCCAAATGCAAAGATCTCTTATTAAAATTTATCCAGTTGTTTAGCTTTTCTTAGCAAAGAGTTCACAGGTCACAGAAACAAGTGCAGTATGAAATTTCATACTCAGTAGTCACCTGCTTTTAAGGAAAAATAGTCATATTCCATCATTCCAGAAGACAACAGTTACTGCTTTTTGCTGTCAGCATATGCCTGTGTGTTTACATTCATGTGTATCCTAAACTGTTTTGATTTTTGTTTTGTTATTTTTATTTTTAGCAGTAGAAACCCTTACAGGCTCCAGAGGATTTAATCGGCTTTCTTTCTAGCCACTTTTTCCTAAGAAAAGGCGACCATACCAATGATGTGAAAAATCCTCTCTCCAGCATTGCCTTGCAATTCATTAACACTGCTGCTTTGCCTCTGCTTGCTTTGTTTCACTATTTAGGCTCCCTTCTCCCCTTCACAGGAATCCCTGTTTTGGGGATTTTTTTTACCAACTTGTCACCTGCCACATAAAGGGAAGGGTGAAGGGAAAAGAGGGCTTTTTTGTAACTGTTTCATTAAGACAGCCTTGTTGTTCCTAATCCTCTATAATTTGTCTCAGTTTCCTCTTCCTTAATCTGATTTTGCCCCTATTTCCGAACCTCCTTACCCTCATGCTGATGACTCCTCCCTCTCTGATCTTTGGGTTTGGACGAAGCAGGGAGGCGTGGTTAGATGCCAGAAGCGCTCAGTTATTACTTGCACAGGGAAACTTCATCCTGTCTGACAAGCATACTATTCGTAGCCTGGAGGGATATACCTGAAGGGCACTGAGCTTCCACTCAGAATTTAAGTAGATTAGATTATGTATACACATTTGTTGTGACTTGGCGGGTATCCCAGTGCCCGAGGTCTTCAAACATGCACTTTGCTATATTCGAGGCAAGCTCAACTGTATGTTCCAGAAGATGCTCTGGGGAGATGGGAGGCTGCTGTTTGCAGTCCACAAAAGTGTTATCCTCTCTAGATCTGGTACAACACAGGAATTCTGACTACTGTTCTATCTAGTCCTGTATTTTGTCTTGGTATTAGGTGCTATCAGATGCCTCAAGGGGTGGTATAACCGTAAGATACAGAGGAGAAGATCCTCTCTTATTTAACTCTCTGCTGATTTGTATTTTGTCCTGGAAAAAAGGGTTGCTATTATTTTTTCCTGAAGCCCTCTTGAAATCATATTATAATTTTGGATGATCCAGTATCTATGTAAATCTTGTCTGTCTAACTGTATGCTACCTTCTGGCACTTAATCTCACAGGCTAATACTTTGTTGTTAAAAAAACAAGTTGCAGTGTTTATTCATTTAAAATTTGCTATGCTGTGGCTTTATTGAGTGTCTCTGTCATAAGAACAGATGAAACCTGTTACTCTGAATCTGAACAAGCTACTCCACTGCCAGTAATTTTAATAGTTTTATCTTGTTATCTTGTTTAAAAAAAAAAAAGAAACAACAAAACGACAAAGACACAAACATAAAAATCCAGCCGCAAAATTCAGGTGGTGAGGATATGCTGGAGGGAACTGTGAAGTTAAAACAGCTGTATTTTATGAAATTCTGTTTGGTATGGCACTTTTCCTTATAAGGACCAATGACCAATTGTTTTGATTATTTAGAAGGAAAAAATTCCATGAGAACTGTTACTGAAAATGACTAACTTGGCATTTGTGATCTGTCGCTCTCTTACAGCATTTGATGCAATACTGAATTTAAGATAGCTGAAACATCCAGTTAGCTGCTCAGTGCTTCAGCTGTTCCTATGTGACCTATTTATTTCATTTTCTTGTAAATGGCTAATGATATCTGTAAATAAATACTCCTCCTTTTTGTAGTGGTGTCTTCTTAATATCCAGGCCTTAGTAAATAAAGAACAGCCTGTGCATCTGATAGAAATCTCCAAGACTCAGTTTGCAATGCACAGTGACCTACAGGCTTTGGCAGCAATGAGCTGAAGTGATTCCTCGGGTTTTGCCACCAGAGCAGGGAAGCCTTGGAAGGAGGAGTGTGGCTCTGCAGCTGCTCATGGGCGGTGGAGGCTCTGAAACAGCACGGTGATTAGGGCTGCACTTTAGCGATGCATGGGTCTTGTTGCAAGAGAAGGGAAGATTTGACAGAGAGGTAGGCTAGAGTTAGGTAGTTTTGTCTTTTTCTTTAAGCTAGGACTGGAAGTTGAGAAAAACGTGTAAGCTGATATGCCTTAGATATGAGCTGCTTTTCTCAAAATTACAGAGGGGGATGTGAGAGAAATGGGACCAGGACTTAGCAGGTCTGAAATGTACATATCCATCTGACCCATTCCTTTGGTGTCTTTGTGGCTTATGGAAGATGCATGAATACAGTTGCTACAAATCTTTTTGTGTTATCCATTAGTCTCTTAAAGGTAGAGGATGAGGAATAACCCATTGTGGGGATTTTTCTTTTTTCTTTTCTTTTTTTTAACATAGTGATATTCTTCCTATATGCTGAAAAAGATTTTTCTCTAATAAACAGAAGCTGCATGCAAAATTCAATGAATTTTCCGTTCTATACTTCTATTTTCCTTTTGTGAGTATGGAAACAGGATTCACTCTAGCAGACAACAGGTAGGGTTGTCCCTTTGTGAACTTTAAAACGATTGAAGTGAGAAAGAATTTCTAGGCTGATGCTTAGTGAGAAATAATTAACAAATCTAGTTCACTATGGCTTAGTCCACAGTAGGATGTTACCTTGAGCACATTGCAGTTCCTCTTACAGCATCGTGTGTCCCTGCTGAGCTGAATTCTCAATGTTGCATCACAAAGAACTACTTACTGTAGTAAATGCTTGTTGTGGTGAGCTGGGTTCCATTCAAGGGTTCTTTGGGTTGATTGTTTATAATGTGCTGGAGTTTTTTATTTCTTCCCATCTGGCTCACTGCCCACATGTTGCTTTACTCCAGGATCATTCTGAGTAGAGGTAGATACTCCACACATGTTGGCAGGTAGGCAAGAGTGCTGCTGTTTGTGGTGGAGATTGTAAGAAAGTTGGTTATAATAATCGATTGGTTTTGAAGAGTCTGCCAAGGCTCTGGTGGCCTCCAGTTCATATATGACTGAGCCTAGGATATGAATTGTTACGGGATGGACAGGTACAGGTCACTGCCCACATAAATGAAAGAGAGAAAACATGCCTGGACCTAGCCTTGCGAATGAATCAGCACAAGGGACCACAAAGTGTATGGCAGAAGACAAAGAAACTCAACAGGATTCTTGATCAGTGCCCTCATACGTGCTCAGGGCTGTGGTTTTACAAGTGACATTGCCACCAAATCCAGAAGTGAATTTTTTTTTTCTCTCAGATGGTGCACGGTGCCACAACAGAGGCCTGAGGTAAATGGGTTTGAAAAAAAACAAACAAACCGGCAAAAAAAAAGTCAGTAGCCTCACCTATACCATAGTGTCCTCCTGACCTGGGCCTGCTGCAAAGCACTGTGTCTCCTCAGCTGTGAACAATACTCAAGAAACGGCTACAGGATCCTGTGGAGGCTGGAGGAGGAAACTGAAATGTAAGTATTGCATGCCCAATTGCACAGTAACTTCACAGGAGGGTTTAAACAACTTTTTCTGGAGCATCACTCCATCCCTCAAGTAGCAGCCTTTCCCTTGCCATTTAACTTAGCCATTCTCAAGCTTACATCAGACTCCTGTTTTATTTATTTTCTGTGAGCTCCTCATCCACACTAGATGCGCTGTCACTCACTGACCACCTCCAAACTTCTACACTCCAGCTACTGTCCTTCCATCCTTTCATTTCTCTTACTATCTCATCCAGAGTATCAACCTTCTCTGTTGGTATTCCCTACCCCTCTCCCTGGTCTTTGCTCAGCTAGCCTTGCCTACTTACCAGTCCAGCTGTACTGAAGGACTTCTCAAACCTTACTGTATCAGCTCCCTGATACCTGCCATGTCTTCTACTTCCCCTTGTTCTCTGTGCTCTCTACCCTCTGTGTAAAAGACTCATTTCATGAGGAACAGCATCAAGTTATCTTAGCTGCCCAGATCAGTTGTCCTCACTGTCCAGATCTTTGCAACTCTGTCCTGTACCTACCTTGCCCTGTTTGGAAAGCCTGGAGATCTCCCGAAGGAGAGTGCTGGCCATGCTGATGTCACCATGGAGCTCCCTGCCCGCTCCCTGCCTTGGGGGCCCTGAGGCTGTGGGGAAGGCATGAAGCATGCCTGTCCCAGCTGAGCTAAAGCCATGGCTTGGCTCACCTCCATGCTCCCTGGAGCTCTGCTCCTCAGGTTGGGTGCAAGGGGAGATAATTTGAAGGCTGGAGGGAGCCATGTGTTTGGGGGTGTGCACAGACATAGAGAACGGATGGTGTTGTATGGGACTGCTTCCTCCTGGTGCTGCCTGCACCCCTGCCCATGTGACATCCTTCAGCTTAGCAAGCATTGGTTTGCCTTCCTCCCAGTCAGTGACTGTCAGATCTGTGCTGCTGACTCATGTTTTGTAGTTTGTCCAGTACCTGACTCCACGATTACAAGAGCTCTTGATCACACTTTCTGATGCTTTTGCATTTTTTTCTTCGCTCTTGTTCCCCTCAGTGAAATGTCATCTTCTCATCAGTCTTACTTTAAAGCTTTAATGATATATTTCTTTGCTGTGCCAAGTCCCAGACATGATTCACACTTTTCTGCCTCCTTTCTCTACTGATTTGATCTCCTCTCATTTCCTCCTCACTAATCACTGCCTTCCCCAGCTTTGGTTATGCTGCCCCCCTGCTCCAGACTTTAGTCATGCTCAGAGCGTTTATTCATCCTGTATTTGAGAGCAGTCTCAAATACAAAGCAGTGCTGTCACGGAGTTTCATTGGTGTGCTCAATCTTCACTCAGGGTGAAGTACACAAAAAATTTCGAACTGCGTTGCTGTTCTAAATCTTCTGTGTAGTAGAATGAGCTTGTGTAGATCTAAAAGCTGCTGCAGAATTTTCTTACTTTCGCAGTGTATTTTACAGTAATTTTCAGGAGCCATAAAAAGAGTGAAAATAGTGTGGAAGAGGGAGGTTTGACACAAAAAGGGCAAGTACAGGAGGTGTCAGGTTGTTTGGGGTTTGTTTCTTCCCCTCTAAGGCAGTGCTCCTGTAACACTCCTGGATGAAGCTTTTTGGTAGGTAATCTTGCCTATCATGGTTTGCCTGTTGCCTTTATAAATTATGTCCTTAATTCTCCCAGGAATTTGTTAGGGAGTGCTGTCCTTCAGCATAAGGACAGCTAGTTTCCCATGTGTGCAGTTAAATATGTAATGCCTGTTAGCTTTTTCTTTAAAAGCAAAATAAACAAAACCCCAACAAACAACCAAAAGCAGAACCCTTTATACTCAAATTCCCTATCCAACAGTGTCTGACCATTTCAAGTTTTGAAACAATAGCAACTGACTTACCCCATTACGTATGTCTCAGAAAAACCTACAACAGCATATGTAGTATGTGGAAGTAATTTGGAAAGCATCTTGCAGTTTTGAAGGGCACACAGTGAAGAGAAACTGGGAGAAAATAATCTAAATGTGGTCATGAGGGAAGAAACTAGTTAGCAGTATTAAAATAGACTTTGTAATGACTGGGGTGACTAGTAACATACTTATTTTTTTCTGATTTCTCTTAGCGCATAAAAAAGCTGCAGCCCATATGAAGAGGGGAATTAGTAGCTAAAAGATAGCCATCAGATTTCAGAAGATAAACAAAAGGTGGATGTGAACCTTGAAATTGTCAGCTCAGCAAAGGCAGAGTGGTGAAAGGAGGGTTTCCTGGAGAACTCCCAGAAGATTGTGATGGATTGTGCGTTTCTGGAAGGGGACAAGAAACAGGCAGTACAAAGGTGCTAAACCTAAATGCTTCTAACAAAACACTGGTCAAGCATTTTATCCCCAACACATAGAAGGTATTTCAGATTGAGACCACTACGTCAGTTGAGCTGAAATGTTTCCTGACTACTCTGATTCTTGTGTATATTATCTAGAGGAGCTCTCTGTGCAAGACTTGTTTTTAAGGTCATTGTTTTTCACTGAAAAAAAATCACCATCGGCTAAATCAGTAAATAAATCCATTTGTCTAAACATCTGTCTGAAAAATTAATTGAACACACGACTATTGTAAAACTAATGTCTTCACAACTTTTTAAAAATAAAATTAAACATACCTTTTTGATTGCAAATTTTTTGCTAGGCTAGGGCTACTTTCCCACAGCATGAAAGGAACTCAAGCGTCTTTTTGGAGAGTGCTTTAGAGGAAGACATTCTCCGGGATTCACAAAAGCATCTCTATTTCGTGTTTCCATCTGCCCTCCAGGATTTTTTCCCATAACGTGCATGAAACATTGATGCATACCATACAGTCATAAGACTATTTTTATTCCATCTTTTTTGTCACCATCTTCCTTCCACCTTTCTGGAAGCCTGCTCTACTAGCAGTTTGCAGCTGTTCAAGGCAAAGTCTTGCATGTGTTTTTCTCACATCACTTAATGAATGTAGGCTTGAAATCAGGGTAGCAGAGTTGCTTTAAAGAAAGAGGAGAGCTTGTAAGTGGCCTGGTGTCTTAGACTGTGGAGAATAAAATTTCAATTTCAGGAGATCAGGGTCTTTCATCATAGATCACCCAGTGTTGGTGAATGCTTACTGTGGTAAACTGTGTCCAGCAAGACTGAGAAAGTCTTAAGCTAGTGTTTTTGAAGGTGGAGCTGGGACAGGGTAGGGCAACATGTGTGCATTTCACAACCTGCTTCTGTGACAGCAGGGAACCCTATCCCTATCCCTTGACACAGCATGCAGAAACCTTGTGCGTCTGTCAGCCTTCCTGACTTGATTGTCCTGCCACTAAGATGATTACCTTGTGATTTAATGGTAGAGTTGTTTGGTGACCACATTGTTATGACATTTCATCAGGCTGACAGGCGCTCTCAAAATGGTTTTCTGTTGGTGCGGCTCCAGAACAAAATCTGTGTGGACTTCTAGCAGATTCTGGCTTTGCTGCCTGAAACTGATCCAGTCATTGCTGCCAGTCACCTGAATCAGAATATTGTAATCCAGGTGGCTGTTCTGGATACTAACTGCCTGCCTTATCTCCCACTGCAGTGTTCAGTTGTGTAGCTCTAAATTATGCATGACTGCTTTTAGTTGTTCACTAACCTGGCATCAAATCTCAGATGTCTTATGGATTGAGATGTGCATCCCAAATTGCATTGCATGGCATCAGTGCTCTGGAGCAGAATGCTCAACATGGGAAATGGGAACAAATGCAGAGCTACGTACTTACACAAGGATGCTCTCATAGCAACAGGGCTTGTGGGCACTCTGAGAGGTCACTCTGGTCAGAGTAAGCTGTTCAGGTGTGTGCTAACTGCATTGCACAAAACTGGTACATGAACAGAGTCAGAAATACATTCTGTTCTGTGCTGTGCAGCTTCAGAATGGCTCACTGGTTACAGCTTTTGAAGGATTTGCTTTGGTATTACCCTAAGTATTCTGCATTTTCTTCCCTAAGGCTTTTGTGTTTTAGCTCATAAGGTCATTGATACCATCATCCAGCATCATAGCAGTAGTAGCAAAAGCACTCATGGCTAAATATAACATGTTCTATTTACTGTAAAGCTACAATAATCTATGAAGTATTTTCAGATAGAACAGCAGTTCCTTGACTGCTTGGAAATTGGGCACTCTTTCTTGTTTGCTGCCTTTCTTTGAGGGTTGGGATAAGAAGCAGAGGAAACAGGGCAACCAGGATCAGCATTTGAGTTGGAATAGTTCCAATAAATAATATGAAAATCCAGTGTTACAGAAAAGCAGTGCTTAATGCTGTCACAGCTTTTGCCCCCAGGCAATGTTCGGGCAGTGTGACTCAGGGCAGGACTGTGCTTCTGCTGCAGGCTTTGCACTACTGCATGGTTGCCGCCTATACCCAGGATGTGGTATATGTACTCAGGAGACTACCCTGTCTCTCAGTCACTTTTTATCTGTCCTGCATAACTTGTCTTTTTGTTCCCAAATTGATCTTCTCCACCATCTACTGTAGCATCGTGAGGGAAATTAGCTCCTGTGAAAGGCCTTATCCTAGCACAGTCCCTGCAGCTTCTATGAGGTATTGAGATTTTTTTCAACCACCAACTTGCCCCTCTTATTTGAGCTTGTGTTAACTAGCAGGACTAGAGCACCAGAAACCCTTTTACTTGAATGAGAGCTGAAACTATTAAAAACATCTTTAGTTATGATTTGTTAGGTGACTGTCTCTAAAAGCAAAACTTGTAACTTCCTATCCAATCTATTTGTGCTCCACAATCTAATTACCTTGTCTAAATGGTACATGCTCAAGTATTCAGGTTCAGAAAAATCTTCTGAAATGCCAGTATGTAAAATCATGGTTTCAGGGGTAGTCTGGGCCAGGCAGGCCAGTACCAGGCAAATCTGAAATCCGTATTTGGTTGGTAGTAATAAAGCATAGAATTGATGGGCAGCTGCATAGGAATGATAATTTGAGAAGAGTCAAAGAAGCATTTGGGAGGAAGTCCTGTCTTGGGGAATTGGAGTTCTTGGGAGACATCAGCAAGAAGTAAAGATGTTATGGTTCAAAAATCAAAGTGAACTTTATCAAAAAGACCTTTTAATGAAACTAAGATGATGTAAGAGGGGAGGTCTTTGCACAGGTAAATGACAGTTTAAGAGGTAGAATCAAAGGGTAGAAGTTGAAGGTCAGTTCTCAGTTGAAGGAGGGTTCCAGTTAAGTTCCACAGAGATCTGTGGAACATGTTTGTGAATGGTATCAGTAAGAGTTGGGCGAGCAACTTTGCTGTGAAGAGAACCAGCTGTGGAGAACAATGGAAGGACATTAAAGTGCTGAAGAATATGCAACAAAATGGGTGATAGAATTCAGTGTAGATAAATTATGATGATAACTAAGAAGGATAACTGGGCAGAACAATCCCCATTATACATTAGATTATGAGTTTGAGCTGAGCATTAACCATTGAGGAGTAAGATTTGGGAATTGTGGTTGGCTGTCCTGTGAGGTCATGAACTCATTGGTCACCAAAATGCAACCCAAATATTAGAGAAAAAAAAATGCAGAATTAATTTTGAGAATGTCATTACAAGAGTGTATGCTTGAGTTGCTTCCAAGTGCTGTGTGTATTTCTGAAGCCTTCAAAGGTTTATTAGAACTGGAAGAATCTTAGAGAAGGTCAGTAAGGATGATGAGCTACATGGAGTGGCTTCCATTAAAGAACATTTCTGTAATTGCAACTTTGGTCTGGGAAAGGAATTAATTGAAGACAATGTTGTGCACATCTGCAGAGAAAGGAAGATGAAGGCTAACCACTGCCTTTCAAAACAAAAGCATGCACAGTTAGGAAGGAAGGCAGATTCAGAGCCTTCAAAAACTAGAGGTTCTCCATGAAATCAGTAGTGGAGAGACCTGTGAGATGACTTGTCCAACGTATGTTGTAGATATTATAAAAAATTATATGGTTTCCAGGAGAATCATGGACTATTGCTTGGGAGAGTGATGTGCTGAAAGTTGCTAAGCAGAAACCACATATGGTTCAGGAAGTCCCCAACATCAAAGGAGTGAGTGGTCTGAAGGGAATCAGAGAAATATCACACGTCTGTGACCTGTTCTGTATTTTGACTATTACTGAAGATAGAATAGTGGCCTAGATGTACCACTGATGTTGCCTGCACACCCACACTCGTTTTAAGGTGTCTTGTGACAAAGGAAAATACTTTTCTTTAAAAATATCAAATTAGTTCCTGACTGTATTAGTGTATGCATCTTTAGGTTGTGTGTTTGTGCTTACATGTGCATCTACAGGATTTGTTTTTGCATTTTATTATAAAAAGGACATAGGCCTATATGCAGATTAAATAGTGACCAAAGTTTGTTTTCACAAAAGCATCATCACTTTAAAGATGGGTGCAGATTATTCTTGAAGAGGAGGGGTGGTGGTAATGTGATTCCAAAACATATAAAAACACTTCCACAGGTTTTAAAAATTCTAACAGTAATTACACTAACAGGGTTATTTGTATCACAGTCTCCAAAGTTTTCAGAAAAACATCTACACAGTGCCATAGAGATTCTTAAAAAGTCCACAAAACCACAATGATCAGATGGGTTAGGTCTAGGCAGCTCTTGTTTCCTTTAATTTAGTATATAACCAGGAGTCCTTTGGAACATTTAGTAACCAAAACTGAGCTCTCAAGATTTAAAGTGGACCTAGGTAATCTGAAACATGGAAAGCCCACAAAGAGATGCTGGATGGTATTGTGATTTATTTTTTTCTTTAAATTACAGACTATTAGATCATGCTAAAATAAACATTAGTAACTTCATGTCCTACTTTTCCAGAAACTTAAGGGGGAAAAAAAGGGCAAGTATGATAGAATTTTTCTTCTATATTCTGAAAAAAAAGTTACGTAATCCTCTTTCTAGTGTAACATAAGAATGAGTTACTTTCTAAAATTAAAAAGCTAGTTGTCCAAATTTCACGACTGTAGTACAGCTCTCAGAATTGCAAAGAATTATGACCATGAAAAAAAGAATTAAACTTAATAGTCATATCTATATAAATACCTATTTTTTATGATGCTTACTGTCCCACAGGAATCTAGGTCTTTTTCCTCCAAGTGCTTGCTTTATTAATTAATAAAAGATATGTATATTTAATATATGTTTACTACTGAAATCTGTGTATGTATTGGGTGCACAAAAAGAAACATGTTTAATAATTTTAGTGTATTTGTTTCCATTACTACCCAAATTTCAGACTAGTTTGAAAGGATTGGGATTTTTTCCTGCTCAATCGCCTGCAGTTTCTGTAGGTTTCTCTGTTTTGTGGGTGTTAAAAAAACAAAACAGCTAAGTCCTAAATAAAATCTAGTATTGATGAATCTTGTATTTTTCTACCTTCTATGTATTACTCTTTGCAGCATAATCATCATTCTGCACACAGTAGATATTAGTAATGTGCTATCACTAACAGTAGACTGCAATGACTGCCTGATTTTAGTTTCAGTGCTTGTGTTATTTCATTGTGTTCTAGATGTTAGGCTGTTTCCCTGAGGGGTGAACTCTTTCTTATGTGTTATTATCTCTAAGTCATTCTTACGTTTATACCTAAGATCGCTGGAGAGATATTTTCACTGTTTTGCCCACATCATTCAATTTTCCTGCAGCAGCTTTCACAGGCAGCTTTCCTGCTGCATGCTTGGATTTGGGGATTTGGTTGTGTCTTCCTTCAGCCTGTGCATGCTCTGACTGCTGTCCTACCATGCTCCCTCAGCCATCCCTCTACACTGTAGGCTAGAGCTTGAATCCTAGGAGCAGGATTTCCCTGAATTCAGCTGCCTGCTATAAGCAGGTCCTGAAGTTCAAGATAAGATAAATACAGCCTTGTATATATTTTTTTAAAAACCCACACAGCACAACTATTTGTTCTTTTGTGAATAGTTTGCATGTGTGTGTGTTCTTCCTCTACATGAAGCACCACTGTACCGTTGGGCCAGTGCCTACACCTTTGAATGGCTGTTTGCAGTAGCTCTTGTCTGAAAATGCAGAAGGCCAAGTGGCATCACCGACCTCTCTATGCTATCTCATCCCACTGTGGCCTCACTGTTGGACCCCTTTGTCTTTTCACATCTGTCAGCTTATGAGAGAAGAGGAGCTGTAAAACCCTGGTTGATTCCCAGCTGCTCTCAGGAGGGGTACCTGCCAGCTCTCCCCTCTCGCTGCCTGCCATGCAAAAGGACGCAGTGCCGGAGACAGGGCTCTGGGGCCAAGGTCTGTTCCTCCTGCCATTTGACTGTGCCTTATTTTTAGACAACTGTGCCAGGTGCCTGTACATATTGCTTGCTGTTCAAGTCTCTTCCAAATTACACAAAAAAGCAAATTAACTTTCACACTTTGAAAGTGCAGGTGTTAGTCTCTCATACCCTGGTCAGACTTTATGGCCAAACTCACTTTCTGGTTGTCTCACCCTAGCAATGCCCATTCTTTCTCCTTTCTGTCCTCCAGCACCATGCCTCAGCTTGAATCTCCAGATGTAGGAGAACCACAGAGATACCTTTGCTGCCCCCTTCCTCCTCCACTCCTATTCAGCCAAGAACAAATGGGGGAGGATCAGCATCTTCTTACCCAAGACAGGATTCTCTTTCTAAATATGGGCAAAGGTGAGTGGGCTCCCTCAGCTGTCTCTTTTAAAGAGTGACATGCTGTTCAAATAAATGCAGATCAAGTGGCCTGCCAAGCACAAGCAGGGGTGTAGACCCCTGAATCAGTCAGAAGACTTGCTTGTAATTCTACTTGGAGAAAGGCACCCCTAAAGTCACCAATATTTCAATGTCTCTGCATGGATTTTTCATACCTGATTGACTGTTTCCATTGGTCGGATCAGCTTCTCCATCTGAGATCCTCCCTTATGGAAAGTTCATTCTCTGTAAGAGGGACCTCTGAAAGTCACAGGTGGGCAGCTGGATCTTCTGCTGCCTGCAACTACTCTGAGGTGAAGCTTCTGCTGCAAAAAATCTAGTGATTTCCTGCAGAGCCAGTCAGACATTCTGCTCTCTCTCTGAGGTCCCTACAAGTGTGCAGTAGGCACGTTGATCCTTGTTGATCCAGGAAGGATGTCTGAGCCTTGCAGGGCTGCAGGTCCCAGCATGCTGTCCTGGAGCAGTGTAGGCACTTCGCCACTTCGCCCTCAGCCCCTTCCAACAGCTCTGTCAGCAGGAGGGTAAACCTGCTCCCCCACAGAATGGAGCTGCCTAGTGAAAGGCTTGTGTGTAAGCCCACAGCACAGGGAAAGCCAGAGAAGCCTGCATGGTGCTCCTTTGGTTGCCTTAACGTGGGGTTAGATTCCTTCATCTTCAAGAGCTCTGGCAACATTTGTGCCATTTTAACAGCCCCAGCTACTGTAGGGGGTGAGGGTTGTAGTTGGAGTCATAGAACAGTTCGGGTTGGAAGGGACTTTAAAGATTATTTAGTACCAGCCCTCATGCCATGGGCAGGGACACCTTCCACTAGACCAGGTTACTCAAAGTGTGATCCAACCTGTCCTCTTGAACGCTTTTAGGGATGAGGCATCCACAACTTCTCTGGGCAGCCTGTTCCAGTGACAGCCTTTCTACCAATGGAGATGCTAGCTGATGGTCACTTTGGCTCTTCTGAACCACAGTGAGTGGCAACATCAGCTGTCTCTTGCTGATGCTTTCAGCAGCTCAGCTCCCCCAGCTATCCCTGATTGTTCCAACAAAGCAGGTTTCATTTGTCAGTACTTTTTAGTCAGGTAACTGCTTGTCAGTGCTTTTTAGACTATTAGTCACCTGGTACAGAAAAGAGGAAAAATCATTACTTATGCTATGGTAATGGAGGCTCTTCCAGATACATTGACAGTAGAGGCACCAAAAGTCATCTGTTCTCCTTTAT
The DNA here is from genome assembly GCA_013400955.1 of Drymodes brunneopygia. Taxonomy (NCBI): domain Eukaryota; kingdom Metazoa; phylum Chordata; class Aves; order Passeriformes; family Petroicidae; genus Drymodes; species Drymodes brunneopygia. Next base: position 39,606 of record VZTZ01024323.1, on the reverse strand, counting down.
TCTGAATGGGTCTTTATTGTTGGCAAACCTGAGAGAGGTTGAAGTGGGGCATCCTGAGATTAGTTTGCTCCATTACCACCCTGAGCAGCAGCAACTCCTTGCTTCCTTGGGTTGCACTTCTTCATCCTCTTTCTTCCTTGACTAGGATACCAGTTGGTGTTTCAGCTTTCCAGACCTCACACCGTAATTCCAGCTAGGATATCAACTCTTGCTCATGTATTTCTCTCCCATGCCCCTGCTCCCTTTCAACCCTTGGCAGCTCAATTCACATCAGCACGTAAACCCCTGAGCTTTGGGGAGCACAGGTTTGGGAGCAGCAGGGCAGAGGGAAGTTGCCATGTTGACGGCAGTGGCGCGTGGGATTGGATTTGTGCCACAGTGTGAGTGAAGAGCAGAGCTGGGAGCTGCCACTGCTGCTGGCTGTGTTAGATGGGGCAGTGGTGAGCAGTGGTGGCACTGCTAGGGAGACCTTTGCCTTGTGCAGAATTGGGAGGGTTCACAGGCACAGCCTGGATGGACATAACTGACCTCAGAGGACTTGGTCCTGTCCGTGTGAGTACGTGCTCACCTGGGATCTGTGCGGACAGCACACAGTTTCCGTAGGGTAAGTAACTGCTTTGCATTTTGTTTCCTTAAAGAAGTATTTAAATCCCACAATGGCTCTAATGCTGTTAACTCCTTGCTGAGTTCTACCATTATTATGATTCTAATATTTCTAGGACCCTTCCTTTGGTTTAAAACGGATTGCTTTCAGGAACTGAAGCTAGATTTGCTGTTTTATATAAAAAGCAAAATGACAAATACTGTATTCTCAGTGCTGTGTTCTCATTTTTGCTCTTTTATTTTGAAAGAAAATAACCATGAAACTGTTGTTTTCCTTTACTGTGCTTAAACCCTCTTAAGTATGAAATGCAAGTTAGGAGGAGGATTATTGGTTATATTTCTATATTGTCTTCATTACCCTTTTAGTTGAGATATCAAATGTTTTAAAATATTTTCAAGTGTAACTATTTTCTCAGATTTTTAAATAGGAACTGTGAATTTGGAAAAAAGTGTTACTCTTTTTTAATATGGAAAAGGAATAAATTATTTTATATTTATATTTTATATGATTTATCTTCCATGTAAGGGTTTTGGGGCGCATTTTTTTTTTGTTGAAATGCAAATATTATATAACCTGGAATTATCAGGGTGTTTGGAGACTTAGCAAAATTAGTGTTTCACAGATTCTGGAAGATCTGGTAAATTGTAAGAATTCTAAGAATTCTGACAAATTAGAGAAGTTGTATTTTGTTGCTAGTACCCAAGTGAGCTTTGGGCACCTGCATGTGACAATGCATTTTGCAGTGTGATGCTTCTCTGCTTCATGTGGAGAATTTTAACTTTGTTATTCATTAAAAATTCTTCCTACCTCATCTAGGTGAAAAGCTTAATAACACTATGATTATAAGTAGTTACAAGGAGAGCAATACATCTTAGTCCAGTATTCTGCCTAACAGATTTTCTAACACCAAAAACTTCTCAGAAAGGTAGTCTAGAAATCAGCATTATCATGGACAACTTTTGTATTCTGTGCATAAGGAAAAGTCTTTCATCCAATAGCATGCTTATTGTTGTAAAGCATAGGAATTATTTTATCTTTTCACTTAATCCTGTCAAATGGAGTAAATGTTTTCATGATTCATACAAGCGTAGTCCCTTTTGTGTGTAGTTGTTGAGCTCTTTACCTAATAATGGCCTTGTAGAAATTGAGATCCCACTAATTGTAGGTGTAGCATTGCCCTCACCTGCATCCACTGCATTGTGATTTTGCTGTATTCCTAAGATAATGAAAGAATGAGAGTACCTGACTGTCCTCTTTCATTCTCCTCAGCATTCTAGCTACATCTCATGTTTATCTTGTTTATGTACTTGTTCCAGTTGCTTCATTTTCCCCTGATTCCATAGTCTTTCCATGTCTCTAGTGGCCTGTCTCCGAGGGCATCTGCTTTTTGCTAGAGCAACTTTCGATCTGTGGTGAGCATTGAGAACTATAAACATTTAAAAGAAAATGTTAAATGCCACTGAGAGGACTTAATAATATTTTAGACAGGATTTGCTGGGGGTTCTTCCCAAACAGGAAATAGTCTGTAAATATGAATAGTGAAGGAGCTATGTCCATGAGGATGTAGTCCATTACATCTATATGTCTGTCTTAAATATTGTCTACTTACAGTAGTAGTACATTAGTAGAAACATCTGGGAATGAAGCTCTTCCTTTGTGATAGTGGAAGATGTTGAGATGGGCCTTGCAGGGGAACTGATTTGTAAGAGTCTTGCTGGGAGAGGAGGTAAAGAGTCATCAGCATTTTCTCCCTTAAATGAAGTGATTTGGGGACCCCAAAAAGTAGAGGTGAGGGTTGTGCTCATTAGCTGAAAACAGAACTTTTCTTTGAGTACTGGAGCTGTTTCTGCCTCCTGCCTGCATGTACAAACACCAAAATGTTCCTCAGCCATCAGAAAGCTTCAGTCAGTTGCTCTGAAGCACTTCTGACATTAATAGGTGTTGAGGTACACCCGTTTGCTCACATTTGTGCTCACCAGCAGAGGATGCTGGGGTTGTGCAGAGCTGAACTCAGTATCAGAAGGAAGAATGATTTCTGGAATGAATGGGAAACCAGAAGGGAAAATGTTTTGTGTATGGGGAAATGTTACATTGCTACAGGGCTCCTGCCAAATAGCTTCAGCCTGCCGTGGGTTATGTGCACTGTATAGGGCTTTGCCCTTACACATCTGGGAGAATCGGGCAGGATAAACCTCCCCATTACAATGAGACACTGAACGTATTTTCTGTGTATTACCTGTGTCATCCAGGAGGCCTTCCAGCAAGAAAGGGAAGACCTGCTGCAAAGTTACAAAAGGATCGTGGCAGGGGAAAGGGAGAAATAAGGGAAATTCCAAAAAGGCCCTCTCAGTTTGCTGAGGCATACCTAGACTTGCCCTCTTTTGGGATTTACCTGTAGCATGTTCATCATTAAGAGGTTTTATTATTTTTTTAAAATTAATTTTATTTTCCTTTGCAGGTCACCTTTTAAGCTGCTATTTCCTGTATAATTAAGCAGAATGAAGGCATTAGGTTCTAGTAAAGTTGGGCCTAATCCAGAGTCTTCTCTTATTCAGTCCTTTCTGAGTAAGAAATTCTAGTCTGGGCCCAGCATTTCACATGTTTTGCTGTTACATCTAAATTATTTGTGGTCTGTGGATTTTTATTTTTTTTAACTTCATGAAAACTCCTTTGCTTTTGTCTAATTTTATCTCTTTATGTGTCACTGTCCAGCATAGCATTAGTTGAAATTATGTAAGTATACTGCAAATTGAAGTGCATAATTGCTACTGATAATGCAAGAATGATTCCTACAGTTTATAATTAACAGTATATGATGTTCTGTGCATGGGTTGGATCTGTCTCTTTTACCTTTTCCTTTCTGATTCTTTCCAATCCCTGGTCTTGCCACATCACAGCCTTTATGAATGTACTGGTTTTGCTGGAGTCTAGTCCATTGTTCCTTTTGTTTTTCAGACCAGTAAAAATGGGAAGTACTGGATTCTGGTTTCCTCCAAGAAGAGTCAGCGGAACTGGTTAAGACCAAAATCTGAGGACTTTAGTGGGCAAACATCAGGTGTGCATTGAACAGAGGCTGCTTTAATCCTATACTTCTTTAAAAGTAGTATTATAGATAAGCTTTTGTGTAATGTGTTTGTTATATTTGATACTGCATATAATCATTCATCCTGCAGTTGTGAAAGCACCAGTAAGAATGTGGATTTTAAGTGATAATATTTTGAGACACAAGCAGGCAATATTACTCATAAAATTCATTCAGCTGGTCTTTGGAAAATTTAATATTTGAGGATCAGTGGTTTTTTAAAGTTTTATCTCCATTGCTCAGTCTATATATCCACACCCCAAAAAAGGAAAAAAAAGTGGCTATTTGCTAATCAGAGTTCAATACTGACATTCTTAATTGCCTCACCTATTGAGAAGTGATACTGAGATAATACTGCATTTGTGTTTTTTAATAAAACGCTATCATTGTCAAAGATTGGATCCACACTATATTTGTTCTAATGATGCATCTTAAGGACACTTAAACACAGTTCAAAGTCAGCTTAATTAGTTTTGATCGTAGAGGAACAAAACCTGAATTCTTTGCCCCTGTGAATGTTCTGACTGGTACAGCATCTAGATTACCTGAAGTTTTGGGGGAGATAACAGTAATGCTATATTGGCCTGAATGTAGGGTGGCCTCCAGCCTGAGGTGTGATCTTTGCATTGAGAAAAAGAGTGAGAAGTTGTCAGATGTTAATTGGTTAAGCTTAATGTGCTGTTTCACAACAAAGGCTGCTTCTGACATCACATCAGACCCTGCAGAGCACCCTTCTGCATGGCCTCATATCCTGCATCTTCCCAGCTTGATGCATGTTCGGTTCCTTCCCACTCAGCCCGGTGTTACCAGCTCACCCCTATCCTCATGTCTTTAGATATTCCCAACACCTCTGCAGCACTCCCTGAGCCTCCCTAGTCCTACACCCCCATCTTGATTCTGTCCACTCTCCCTCCCTGTGGCAGCTCCTCCTCCTTCCCTGTACCTTTCCTGCTGTCCCTGCTTCCCCTGTCACTGTCTGGGCACAGAGTCCCCTTGCTGCTGAGCTCTGGACCCAGCATGGCTGAGGTAGTGCCACTCCCCTGCAGCAGACTGTGGAGGCTGTTCCCTGTCCCTTTCTGCTCATCCCGCCTGCCCTGTCTCAGGCCAGGTGTGGATTTGGCAGGGAGACCAGAGGGGCTGGACCTCCTGTACCCCATTGGGGCTGTAAGTGCTCTGGCCATGCAGTGAGGGCTGTGACTGCTGTGCTCTCAGCTCTGTGTGGTGGCTCTCATGCAGGTGCCTGTGAGGTATAAAAGTACCCTGTGCAAGTGTAGGTCAGGTTGGATTTTTTTTCTCACCCCTGAACTTTATTTGTCAGGAGAGACTAGATCTAAAACAAAATTTCATTCTACATTCAGGCCAATATTCGCTGAAGACCAGTGTGTTCATTAACAGAAGAGCAAAATTAATTTTATTACCAGATTCTCATTAAAGCTTGTATTTAAAAAAAAACAACAACTCTCAATCCACAGATATATCACAACTTTGATGTGAGTCAGACCCTCCTTGTGATTACATTGATGGCTTCATTGAAATCTTTGGAACTGGTCTTCATTTTCTTTTATTGAAGAAAATTATTGCTCCCAGGTCTCCAAACAACTGTTCCTTATGAATTAGAATTAGTGAACAAGGTTTTTGATTATGAGACAGAAAATAAAATTAAGCTGATACTTTGAAGACCTGTGCATTTTCCCATTCATGGAACTGATGTCTCCAGGCTTCATCCCACGAGTGGGAATGAGTTTGAGACAAATCTGAAATCAAGAGAGTCCTTAAAGAAATGCCTTTTCTCTCCCTAGGTATCTTTAACAGAAGTTAGAGTTTCCTTGTAAAAATTAAGGGAATAAAGGTGGTCTTGCAAAACTGCTAGTTTGAAGGAGGTAGCATAGTTTAACCTGTCATTCAAGGACTTCAGGGTTGAAAGGAAGCAGATTCCATCTTGGTGCGCCAGTACTTCTCTCCTCTTCTAAAGACAAGGGAAAATGGGGAGGAGGGAGGAAAAGGCTTAGACAAAGACATACTCAGTGTGCACATTTCAAATGGAGGTCTCAGTCTAAGGATTTCTTAAAATGCGGACATTAAAGAGGCACTTTCCCTTCTTCCTCTTTCTGCTTGTCCTGTCCTGCCATGCACTGAGGAAAACACAGGCTCTCCTTCCTGCTTGCTTTCTTCCAGGTCCACACTCGCGCACTTGCAAGGACCGTGTAGTTTTCCCCCCCGGCACACCTGGGCACTGCTCTCCACTCCTCTCTGGAGCAGTTGGCTCCCTCCATCACTGCTGAGCCTCAGCAGGGGTGAGAGGACAGCTAAGGCCAGGCCCCACTCCCTCCCAGCCACCCGGCCTCCCTCGCTGCCAGCAGGGAAGAGCCCGGTTTGTTTTGCAGGGAGGTGGCGTTGGGCTGGAGCAGCTGCAGCCTGGTGGTGCCTGCCCGGCTCCAGCTGCCCAGCTCCACCTGTCCCAGCAGCTGCGGCTGCCCCGGCCCCGCTGCCGGGGCTGTGGCGCTGCCGGACACCGAGCCCTGGCCCAGCCACTGCCCGGCCCCGGTGCCGCCCGACCCGGCCGCCTCTCGCACAGCTGCCCCGGCAGAGACCGGAGGGGACAGCAGCTGCCGGCCACGACACCGGGGCTGGGGGTGGATGGTGGCACTTTAAAGGGAGAAGGGATTTTCCAGCCCTCCCTAATGCTTTCATTGAGTGCTGTCCTGCTGTCCTCCTAGTCCCCGCTGCCGCAGACCTCACGCTCCACTCTTCCCACAAAGGGTAGCGCAGGATTTTGGTATCTGTAGTAGCAGTTGTGCTCCAAGGATGAGGCAAAGCTGTCAGCAACCCCTGACAAAGAAGGGCTGTTGAGTGCCCTGTGATGGCAGGTGCCCAGTTGCCACTATATGATACCAGATGATAAATTCAAAGCTGCTCACCCACAAGTCAGACACAAGGGTCACGTCATGCACCTCGTGACAATGAAAGCCTCTGGTTTAGTTCACATTTTGCTATGTCACTGGGGCAGGACTAGGAGCCTCCATCCTGAGATAGCATGAGTGTGAATGCTTACAGCCTTCATGTCTCACAGGACAGCATGAGGAGGGTTGGGGTATCCAGCACTGGGCTGATAAAACCCTGATCTATCTAATCTATCCCTAATCCGTGGGACTTCTGTCATTCATAGATAAGTCTCTGTTAGCAGAGGGTGAATTTACAGGAGAATTTCACCTGGTGTTGGGCATCATTGGCAGCGCATGCATTTTGCTAGAGTAGATGCATGGATGTGCAGTAATCACGGGGAAGGAGATACATCCGAAAGGGAACACAAGCTTTGACCTCCATACTGTCAGCTTGGGTACTGCCACGTTTTGTGCAAACAGTCAAAATTTTGAGGCTTACAGACTTTCACTTTGATAGTTGTGTGTGTGTGTGTGTGTGTGCACATGCATGCATGTGTGCATGGGGATGTCTGTGCAAACACCACAGGTGCGGCTGTAATTCCTTTGAAATCCGAAGCTGCTAAAAGGTGCCTGGGTAGATAGGCTCTTTGCCTGATGCCTCCCTTAATCTGACAGAAACTTTGCTGTTCTCCATCCATGCTTGAGGGGAAGGTTGTGAGGTATAATATCAGGGCATATGTGGATCTGTTCCTCCTGAGCAATGCATTTTAAGAGTTGCAGCAAATAGTATAAAGAAACCTGTAGGTATTACATTAGACCAGCTGAACCTAACTTTATTTTTAAGTTTTATTCAGAAGCATCACATAGCAAGTAAACTTCAAAATCTAAGTTTAGTTACAAACTAGTTGTTTCTTATTTTTTTTTTCCAGTCCCCTTTTGCTTTCTTTTACGACCACATGAAACTTGAGAAGCCATCTAAAGCTAAATCATTTAGTGGAGTTGGGCAATTCCCAAGTGTCCAACAAGAAGGCCTGGTTTAGGCTGCGATGGCCACTGTCATTCCTGGTGATTTGTCAGAAGTAAGAGATACCCAGAAAGTCCCTTCAGGGAAACGTAAGCGTGGTGAAACCAAACCAAGAAAAAACTTTCCTTGCCAACTGTGTGACAAGGCCTTTAACAGTGTTGAGAAATTAAAGGTTCACTCATACTCTCACACAGGAGAGAGGCCCTACAAGTGCACACAACAAGACTGCACCAAGGCCTTTGTTTCTAAGTACAAATTACTAAGGTATTAAACTCTATTTATCTTTCAGATTATATTATCTATTTTATGTTGGCCGTGTTAAGCCGTGTAAAAGTATATATTTCTGTACGCCTTCAGCTGATTGCAGAGAGGATGTGTTAATTAAAGTAGCCATTGGATTGTTTCTAGAATTCTAAATTACCTAAGTTTGCAAGCTAATGTCTTTGATTTTGTTTCTTAATTTGTTTTCTGCTTTTGTTTTCTGTTTGTTTGTTTTTGTTTTGTTTTATTTTGTTTTTAATGAGCGTAGAATTTTCATTTGTATAAGGAATTGTCACAAGAAAAAGAGTATGGACTGAAAGTTCTTTGGCTATGGACTTTTACACAAGTACTTTCATACTTGCCCATATACCCCTGTTACAGTAGCTAAAACCCACCAAAACTAAAGTGTCAATTTAAGAGAAATGGCTCGCGTTTTGCTATATTTAAATTTGTCAAACTGTCTTTGTAGTGCCATGCTTTCAGTTAAAAGGTTCTGTTGCAAAGCAGCCCTTAGTGTAGAATTTAGCTGCCATTAAAAAATGAGCACGTGTGTTTTTTGATCAAAATAATTACTTACAGAATATATCTGTGTTTAAAGGCATATGGCTACTCATTCTCCTGAGAAAACCCACAAGTGTAATTATTGTGAGAAAATGTTTCACCGAAAAGATCACCTAAAGAATCACCTACATACACACAATCCCAACAAAGAGGCCTTTAAGTGTGAAGAATGTGGAAAGAACTACAATACCAAGCTTGGGTTCAAACGTCACCTGGCTTTGCATGCTGCAACAAGTGGTGACCTCACCTGTAAGGTATGTTTGCAGACTTTTGAAAGCACGGGAGTGCTGCTGGAGCACCTAAAAACTCATGCAGGCAAGTCATCGGGTGGAGTGAAGGAGAAAAAACACCAGTGTGAACACTGTGATCGTCGGTTCTACACCCGAAAGGATGTCCGCAGACACATGGTAGTGCACACTGGAAGAAAGGACTTCCTCTGTCAGTATTGTGCACAGAGATTTGGGCGGAAGGATCACCTCACGCGCCACATGAAGAAAAGTCACAACCAAGAACTTTTGAAGGTCAAAACAGAGCCAATGGACCTTCTAGATCCCTTTACCTGCAATGTTTCTGTGCCTATTAAGGATGAGCTGCTTCCAGTGATGTCTTTACCTTCCAGTGAACTGACATCAAAGCCATTTACAAACACTTTGCAATTAAATCTCTACAACACTCAGATTCAGTCCATGCAGAGTTCTGCATCTGCACACCAAATGGTTGCCACATCGTTACCATTGGGAATGCCTTGTCCAATAGATATGGAGTCTGTCCACCCTTCTCACCAGCTATCATTGAAATATCCGCTCGGTACTACCTCATACGCAATTTCTATGCCTGAAAAAGAACAGCCATTGAAAGGGGAAATTGAAAGTTACTTAATGGAGTTGCAAAGTGGTATGCCTTCTTCATCCCAGGATTCTCAAGCATCTTCATCAAAACTAGGTCTGGATCCACAAGTAGGGCCACTAGATGATGGGTCTGGGGAAGTTTCCCTTTCCAAGGGCTCCGTTCCTATTAGCGAACCTCTAAATGCCCCGTCATTGGACTTCTCTCAGCTGTTCAACTTCATACCTGTAAATGGCCCTCCCTATAATCCTTCTGTTTCAGTAGGAAACCTCGGGATGAGTTATACGCAAGAGGAGGCACATTCTTCTATGACTCAACTTCCACCACAAACCCAGGATCCACAAGATCCTAGCAATAGTATAGGTCTTGGGTCTCTGCACTCGTTGTCAGCAGCTTTCACAAGCAGTCTAAGCACAACCACCACCCTACCACGATTTCATCAAGCTTTTCAATAGGATGTACAAAGCTGGCTTGTTAACTGTCTATTTGTAGAAATGCCTTAGGTGACCATTTTTAACTTAGTGCCTACTATAAGACATTATAAATTCTCTGCTTTTGTACAGTACCAATCTCATGAAGCCAGTAAGAAATTTAAATTAACTTTTTAAAAATGTTTTGAAAGTGTTTATTCTCAGCTGTGTTTACTTTGGTTTGTTGTTTTTTTTAAACAGTCTCATTGTATTGTTTTCATTTTCACTGCCAATTTACACATTTAAAATGTTCAGTAGAAAGTCATCCCAAGCAAACTCGCAACACTCATCCCATTTTTAAAACTTTTTCAACCATACCAGCTATTCTGTTTTATTGATGTCAGTGGTAGAACTGCCACTTTTACCTTTTAATATGTTTTACTATTTGCAAATAATCAATTTAAAATATGTATCACAATTTCTGAGATTTGGGGAAAAAAATTTCCGGTCTGTTTCCAAACCAATCCTCTTCCCAAATGGTGACACATGTGACCTGTTTTATAATGACAAATCTAAATTTTTAAAATAAATATAGAATTCAGATTTTTCTGAAAGCTTGTGTGTGTATATATAGAAGTCCATATATACACATGTACATATATATAACATTTTGACTTGTATTGAAGTCATTATAAAAGTTGTTAAGAATTTTGCCATTTTCTGGCTTAAATTTTGGTGGCCTGTTATGGATAACAGAAGAAAAAAAATTTAGTTTAATCCTCTAAAATTAGGGCTGAACAGAATTTTGACAGAGAATCTCTGCTTGCCTAAATGACAGATGTTTCAAGTTGAATTTGGAACTGTGTTGTTGTGCTTTCGTGACTCTGGTATAGGGAAACAGGCAAAATTAATGGCTGATCTTGAAATATAAAAGTGTTGTAATGTAGTAATGCAGAATATTTTGTCGCAGTTTTTGTTTTAATTCTTAACTTGCTGTTTTTTCTCTTTAGTAGCATAGAAAGAGTACTGCATAGGAACCTTCCAGTAGTGTGTTCACATTTGTAGGCATCAGTCTTCTCCCCGTTGCCACCGCCAAAGGGTGGATCAAGTCCAGCCAGAAAGTGTGTACCTATTTTCGGTTCAAAACTAGTGTGCAGTCAGAAAGTGAATGTAAATTTGGAACTACCAGTTTGTTTTGGGTTTTTTTTGTTGTTTTGTTTTTATTGGAGTGATCTTTTCAGTTGTGTTACATGGTGTGTTATGTCCTCCTAAGCAACAAGTTAGATGTTAATCACACTTTCTACACCTGGGTACTTGGTTAGGGACTTTTTGCCCATTGCCAAGATTTAAAGACAGGACTCTTAGGAGTGAAGTAAAAGCATATTGCTTACACCACTTTTACCTAATGCAATATATTCTATTCCCCAACCCCTAATAACCAAAAGAAGAAAAAAAAAACCTATAAAAACAACCAACCCTGTGATGCATAAAAGCAAACTAGATTTGCTATAATTCAACAATAACATTATTTTCCTTGTCATTTTTGTACAAGGAATTAAAAAATGAAAATCAAGTACATTAGTATCTCTCAAACAATTATGAGGATTCATACAAGGTTTTAAGTGGTTAAACTAAATATACTTCACAGAAACAAAAGTTGCTCCCATTTAAGGAGCTCATGCTCCGGGTGTTTTATCAGTAGCTCCTACTGTTTTTTTTAAATTCTAGGAGCAATATGCAGGTGTAGTTTTACTATTTTATACATATGTGTATTTAAATTTTATTACTAAAAATAACATTTTTATAAATGTGTTTGTGTTCCAAAGGCATTAAAATAAGGATGTATTAATAAGGAAAATACCTTTTGAAATTCTGCAAACTACTCCTAGATTCTGGGTTTAGGAGCACATTATTTCAAAGTGGGCATTTAGCTCTGCTTCACGACTGCTTCCTCTGGTTTCTGTGAAACAGATTGCTCGCTTACTTACATCTTTAGTTGAATGATTTGTTCAATATTGCTTTTTTTCCCTTCACCTTTCTAAAGGAAAGAAAAATACAGATGAACAGAGCACAAGCTGAATGCAACCGAATGTAACTAGTTTAAATGAGCAACCGTAACGCATCTGAGAAAAACCTGGGTTTATTCTCAATCCTTTTAATCAATCTGAGATGAAGATGAATGGACTTAATTGCTCTTGTGGGTTATGTCCCGCGTGGAGCTGAGCACCTGCAACTCTCCCTGCAGCAGAGAAAAGCTGCGAGTGCTTGGCATCCTGCAGCTGGCCCAGCAGTGTGGCCAGGCAGCACTGCCCTCCCCGGGCAGCCTCTGGCACACAGATTTCCAGTCTGGAGCCACTTGTTATCAGCCCCAGCTGCCAAAAGACTTCATAGAAAACAAAACCCACAGACACTTTGCCAACACCCGTTTCTTAGTGCGTAGCCAGAACCTTTACTACTTTGTTCGTGCCTTAGCTTCCTGAAAAGGGATTGACATTTCACTTGGAGTTAGATGTACATTTCACTTGAGAAATAGAGACCTCAGACAAGATATTGAACCTCATTCATTCAGGGTTTCAGTGGGTGGCTGCACCCAGAGTGTTTGCAGCTGAACTAGGATGTAGGGTAACATGGAAGCAGACTGACCCTTTAAGCAATACCAACACCAGAGTGCTTTTGAGCATCGCTTAGGCAGAGTTGATATTGGCCACTACTAAACCATCAGGTTTTAAACCCCATTTTCTTGATTTCCCATGGATTCTTGGTGGGAGGGGGGAGGGCTGGCTGATCATGCACCACTCTTTGTGCAACTTCTAAACTTCTAGTAAGGTTGTTTTGTTGTTGGTTTTTTTTTTTTAAATATATATATTTTTGTGTATTTGTTGCTTGTGCTTTATTTAGTAGTAAATTGTGGAATAGAGTGATTTATTGTTAATTTGGCAGTAGCGGTTTTTAAAAACCATATACTGACTGAAACATGAGCCAGAGCTGATTGCTTTATTAAGCTAATAATGAATGTTAAGAGTACATATTTTCAGGATCATTTGCCTAGTGAGCTAAACTTGTATTATAGGCCAATATTTTTTAAAATAAAGCTTGGTCAATCTCTATGTTACACATATTACAAGATATAGCACTTTCAAAAAGAAAACCTAAACCTTTTAAGAAAATTTCTTACAGGTTATGCTTTTTATTATAAAACCTTTTATTATAATTTGTTTCAAGTGCCATTAGATTACATATATGTAGGCCTTTGGTATAATGCTTTGTGTACAAAATGGTAGACATTGTAATTTTAAACAGGTACATTTTTACAGTGTTTTCTTATCAATTTGCTATATTGCACAGAACCAGTGTGTCTTTCTTAAGGGTTTTACAATGGTTTTTACTAGGTTTACATGTTTCAAACTACACTGTCTTCTACTGCCATTTTGAATACCAGTGAAAAACAATTAGGAGTTTGTCCTCACCATTTGCAGACTCTGTCTTCTGGAGTTCTTGATGGTAAACTTTGTCAAAAATATTTAACATGCAGTATTTGATGCAGATTTTTTTTTATCACATCCTATCATCGCTATGCTGCTGTCTGAAGTTAACTTTGGGCCTGATCCTGCATCCATAAATGTTGAGGGGATCCTGCATCCTTTGTTATGTCTGTCTCATACACTGGTTTAGCAGCTTCTCCTGTATTCTTCTCAGTCTATAGATAAGCCTCTGAAATATGTGTACTTATCTGGTATGTAGTAAACCATTATAGGCTTAGCTGCCCATCCTGCTTCCCCCCCAGTGTACAGTTTAAACCACAGCTTACTTAGCATCATGCTCAACTTACAAGTAATGCCACAGTAGTTCAAAATGTGTTTGGGTAGTCCCAAAGCTTTTATGCAATAAGGGTGTCTTACTTTTGTTGGAAGGCAGTGTCTTTTGATAACAGTTATCTAGCCCTGGAAGTGACACAGAACTATTGCTAATCATATGTAAACACTTTTCAGTATAAGCTTCAGTGGTACAGTTGAACCAGAGTGAATGTTTATCTCCTCAGAAACACTCCTGCAATATTGTTATATTGGATCATGCTGCTAATGTAACTTGGGATACAACTCCTCTCATGGTGCTACAAACTTCCCTGTCTCATTCAGATGTATTTTTACCCATAGAAAAAAAAGGACTATACTAGACCTATAGTTGTATGATATATTTTTATACTGTGACTTAATTTGTCATTAATGAACTTTGTGCAACACCACAATGTATTCATATGCACTTGCAAAAGTAAAATTTTGGACATGCAAATTTAAACGCTGACAAGCCCAGCTCTTGTTCACAAAAATAGGTGACTGCTAGTTAATGTTAAATGTGGGCTTTTTATATGGTGTGGAGTGAAGAACATACTATATGTTACTAAAAGCCTTAGACAAAAACTGGGAAGAGTATATTGGTGAATGATGTCACACCCAAACCTGACTCGGATTGCTGAAATTATATTTTTAGCTAGTGGAAAAATTGTTTGGACTTTTATGCTAAAATGTTTTTAACGATAAAAGTTTTGAGTTGAAAAAAAAATAGAGAAAAAAAAAAGAACACAGAAAACCCTGCATTCCAGACTGAATTTGTATATGTTTCTTGCATTTAAAATTTGCTATCCTGTGATATGGGAAATTGAGTTGCTTATCATGTATATGTACTTTAAAATGTATTCACAAACTACTGTTGTATTTGTATAAAATATAGACAAAAAGATTGCATATATATTTTTGTGTATAAGCTCTGTAAAATAGCAATCACATTATGAAGCTGCAGCAGAACTTCATTTTAAACATTCACATCCAAAGAAACAGACTATTTATTGTCCACATACCCTGATTATAAAATATACCTTGCTGCTATTAAACAATAGTGCTGCAGCTTCTTGTGGCCTACAGTGTTATGTTTGCTGTACAAAAATATGTGAACTCCACAAAATATATCAATAAAATTACAGAATGGTTTTAGTTAATGAATAACTTATGCCTGGCATTTCAATAGATAATCTTGATCTGCATGTTTGGGATTGCAATAAGTAATTACAGAATACATCCAGTTTTGCTGGGTGTAATCTGCAAAGGCATAACTGTCTTTATAATTTATGACAGGTAAAAATGTCAGTTTTTCAGAAAATCTTAAGGCATAAATATCTGCGTTTCATGATTTTACCAAGGAACAAATGGGATGATGCTACTGTGTCTGTGACAAGACAGATCTGAAGGAAGCAATTGAGTTTGCCATCAAATTGCACTTTGAAATGCTGTGAGGCACTGGAAGGTGAGTATGGGGTATCCATAGTGGGACCATTCCTTTGGAAAACATAGGTGAGTGATTCCCTATCATTTCAGATTAATGCAAGTCTCATACATCGATTGCTACAGTTTGCAGGACAAACTTTAGGGCATGGCACCTGCTAGACACTGTGTGGGTTGTCTCTCTGCAGTATTTCCAAGAGAAATGCAGTTGCTTCGATCCCATAGATCTGCCAGACCAATGCCTGGGGAAGAGGTGCCTCGCAGCCAGATGAGCCACCTGCACACAACTGCAGAAAGTTACCTCTGCTCATTCCACACAGGTGTTCCCTAGCATAGACTGTTTGCCAGGAAAGTAAAAGACTAGCAGTTCACATTTCATTGCTTTTCAGAACGTATTTTGTTAACACCTTTAGCACTGTCTGTGTTTCCCTGCTTTTGAGATCCTCTCTTTTCTGAGTCTTGGCTTTTTAGGTTCCTTGCTGCAACCCAGTTTGAAAGAAGTGATTGTCAGAGAGAGTTGTTGACTTTCACCTTCTCCATATGCAGACTTCTTTTCTTTCTTATGAATCCTACTCCTTTCCTCTGAGCTGACATCACTTCTGTGCTACAGGTTTCTAACTTTTTTGAGAGGGTTGGCCTTGTTATATTGAGAGTCAGAAACTCAGCACATGCTCTATGATGTGAAATACTCTGGAAAACAATTTATAACCACCCACAAACACGTGGTTACTCTGCACACACCCCCTCCAGAGAAAACCACCCCATTCACCATATTACTGTCCTAGCTGGTGTCACCCACTGTTTCTGGTATAACATGTCCTCCTTCCAAGCAGATAGCCTCTAGAAATTCCATCAGCCTCTGAAATAATTGGAATGTGATTGCACAGGTGACATCTGTGTTTTATACAGAGATCTCTTGATGCAGTCCCTCCAGAATTTCCTTGTTAAATTCAGAGCCACAGACTTCTTCCCTTCGCTCTCTCCTGTAACTACCTCTTTCCAAAACTTGCATAAGAAAGTACAGAAAAATGGTTCTGTGGTATCCTCTATCCCTTGTCTCTCTGTCCTCCAGGAATGCAAGAGGAAGGCTATTCTGGTTTCCCCCTTCACTCTCCCTCACTCTCTACACCTTCTTTTCCTTTCTGCATGCAAAGCATGCCCTAGGATGAAAAATGTTTTTTGACAGAGAAATCCAGAACTGATGCATAGTTAATGCTGGATGAGCAAGAACTAAGCAGCTACATGCTGCTGGCTTCCCTGCTTTGCAAATCAAAACATTGTATAAAACTGGATGGAAATTAAGTTTTCCAAAGTGGCAGCTGCCGTAGTTCGTGCAGCAACGATTGGCGATCACAAACAGGCAGCAAGTGGGACGGCAAGATAAACTCTGCTACAAAATTTAGTCTGTACTTAATAGTTTGAGAAGCGTATTGGAAGATTAACTGGTGCTTATCAGTGTGAACTGGGGCCTTTAGCAAATAAACAGCAACACTGTATTTCTGTTTTGAACAACACTGGAGATAATGGTGTTGAAAATGACAGACCCCAGCAACAGTGAGAAGTTTCAAGTTCCTGCTCTTGTGCTGTATCCCAGGTAATTCAGTATGAACTTTCTCTACTCCTAATAAAGGTGTAAAAGCTTGCCTGGTGTTTTTATTTTTCTATAATGTTATTTATTTATTTATTTATTTTAATGGTCTGTAATGTCCTGAAGAAATGAACGTTTTCAGAGAAATGAGTATTTGTAAAAAAATATAATGAACAATTCTGTTCTTCATTGTCATTGTCACCACTCAGCCTTGTCTCATTTGGGGATATATCACAAGATCACCAGCTACAAAGCTAGTTTGCCTCAGAGGGGACTGAAGAGACATCAGCTATCAGCTGAGCACTCTGAAAACAGGCCTATGGTAATCCCTGCTGTGGCTGAGCTGGAAATCATTTGAATTGATCCCTTGATAGTTTACCCATGGGGCTGATTCTCACTGTTGCAGAACTGCCACGAACAAAGAGAATGGTTTAGTGTCACTTTCATGTAAGTCAGATCTGTGCTTGGTGTGTGTCAGGTAATGCAGAGAACCTGAAGAGTCACGGTGTCTAAAAATCAGTACATTGCTTAAACTCTGGTGGATGTTTGTGTGCACATGGATATATGCAGGCATGTATGCATGGGAAAGTAATCCAAGCTGGAAAAGTTGTTAAATTAGTTTTGGGTTTTTTTCATTTTGGTTTCTTCCAAAATGTTTAAGTCTAAAGTGTTTGTTTTTACAAGTCCGAAGTGAATCATATTGTTTGTTAAGGCATCCCCTAGTTAGCACATGGTTTCCCAGGCAAGCTGGAAGAGCTTCTTCCAGTTACTTGATTAATCTACAAGAGACAGCAGTTTATCTAAAGGGTGCACAGGCTCCAGTGAGGGAGGTGTTTGTCAGCTGTTCTCGTGTAGTCCTAGATACAATTTGAGCAGAAACGTTCTGCAGGCTGTGCCTCTGAAATTAGGCTCAACTCTGGCTTACTGGCTATTGTGTTAAATTGTTTCACACATGGTCATGGGTAAATCCTTAAGGTCCCTTCACAAGTACTTACATTGAAAGTAAAACTAAAATACAGGCTTTTTATGGTTAAGGGCATGCGATAAGTGAGCAACATCTGAGCTGTAACATAAGACTGTCTATCAAATATTCACAACAAATAAACACAGACTAAAGTCCCAAACTTTCTGAAGTCTCACCTGAAAATTGTCTCCTTTTATTTTGTCAGTGTTTGGCTCCTTACATCAATAAAGTATTACAGGGTTTCCCCATAGTTTATATGTTCTGTTCAGCTTGGGCTGAATTCAGCAGTATTTTTACAAGAAGCTTCTGCTTACTCACTGAAGGCCTTGCAATAATGTACTTTATCACCCATTTTAATGTTGGGCTTAAAACCCTTTAACTTAAGGCAATCTCCAAGAATTTGCTGTGCCCCACCAGAGTACCCAGGCCATCACTTCAGAGCCACCAAATGTAGCTGCTTCTCTTGCCTCTTCCCCTCTACAACTCTCCAAAGAGGTGGTGTTTGCAGCAGGCCACCACATTTGCTCTGGCAGTGCATTTAATGTACATCACAGAGCTGGGCATGATCTGTGTTAATGGGATTGTGCAAGCTGCTGGGAGAGACCCACCCCTTTATGCATCAATCTAACCATCAGCATTAAATCCAAGTACCTGGCAAAGCAGCGGCCTCCCAGCACTAGACATAGCATTAACATTACCCCCCTGGGTCCTTTGCTGTACGTGATTAATTTTTCTCACTAAGCATTGAAGCTGTTTCCTAGTCCTTGGAAACTACAAGTCTTAAATTCCACCGCTATATTTGGCATTTCCCTGTGGCCTGGTAAAGTCAACTTCGCTCCAGAGGCGAAATTTGGACAATTTGGCTGAAAATCCTGCATGAGGTGCCTGCCATGTGACAGCAGTCAACCTGCCAGGATAGGTATCTGTCTTTGCATGGCCAGAAAACACTGCTGTGGGTGAGAGCCTGTATTTTACATTTCGTTGTCTTTATCCCTAAGTTTGGATTCTTTTAGTTTGTCATGAGGTCCTCTTTTGTAATTGTGGTATTAATCTACAGCAGCAGGTCTCAGATTGTTATCCCTGGTCCACCTTGGCCAGTGAGACCCCTGTAAATTAGCTGTGAAACCTCACCTGCCTTTCCAGTGCCTCCAGTTAAAACCTCAGTGTATTCAGGTAAGGGGAGCCTTTGCTTCATGCTCTTGAACACATGGAGTAACCTTAGTGTGAAGGAAAAAAAGCATCAAACAGCTGTTTGGCAATGTGCGTTTGAAACTTGATCTTATTATTTATAAACTAGGGTTTAACCTTTTAAAATGTTTATTATTATTATGTCTCAGCAGTAAAACAGCATCACAGTTCTTGCAGATGTATTTTTCCCTTGCATTTGGGTTTACCTTTCACTGCTTTAATGAAAAGTTGGCTTGTATTTGCAGTTCCAAGGTGTCATTTGTCTCACCAAAACAGCCAGACTCTGAAACAAGAACTGGATTCTTTTCTGGTTGTGCTTGTAGTGAGAAAAAGAAAAAAAAAAAGTCGCTAATCGGTGGCCTATCTTCAGAGCAAGCTTCTGTAGGGACTGGCTCCAGACAATGCTATCGCTTACACCTGTGCAATTGATCATATCAGAATTCCTTTCAGGCAACTCTGAATATCATTTGAGGTCTATGAGGTGTGACTGGAAGCAACACTTGCACTATGAAACATTGTGCATGAGGAGAATGGAAGTTCGTCATCAAATCCTAAACTGAGATCAGAAGGACTAACAGTAAAAGGAGAAAAAAGAAAACTCTCGGTGTCAAACAGAGAAGAAAACGTCTCAGAAGTCATTAAGCCACAGGCTAAGGAACTGTCTTGCTTGAGTAGGACTGTAATTTAAATACTGAAGAGTTACATTTGGCTCCTTTAGCAAGGTTACAAAGTAACCTAGTAGAAACACAATGCTACCTCTGTATTGTAAGGCAGTTCTTGGAAGCCTCTGGGTAGCCAAGCCTTCAAGGGATTGTTACATGGTACAACCACCAAAGGTACAAAGAAATTAAGTAAGCATTGAGAAGTATATAACTGTGCACTCCTAAACTCTCTGAAGTCAGTTCCAATCCCCAGCCCTGTCCTTCACTATGTTAGATGAAATTGGCTATTAACCACAGGAGTGATGCACCTTGATGAGAACAAGACTGGCGTTTGGTATGTGTCCTGTGTTGTGCTGGGTTACATCCACACCAGCCCTTTAAGGCCCTTGGTATCAGGACTGACTTCTGTCCAGAGACCAAACAAACAGCTGTAGTAACTAACAACAATGTCATACAAAAAGTTTCTGTACTCCTGACATGCAAGTGAAATATGAATGGGGGAACCGAGCAAGATGCTGTATTCCTTCTCATCCAGAAGCACAGACTAGGCTGGGCAGCTGGTGCAGCATTGGATGCACAGGTATGTTTTGCTTGCAGGAATACAGCACATGAGCTTTGAACAAACCCACTGCTGCTGCAGTTTATTGCAGCAGGGACATATTGCAGCCCACAGGACACAGGTTGTATGCTTCCCTCCTGTCACTTTTACAAGTTCTATGGCATTCTGGGCTGATGATTTCTGGCTCCTACAGCTTCCTCTACCCTCATGGAAAAGGCAGTGCAATGGGAACAGTGTGGTTGGAGGCTGCTGAGGGTTGCCCTGGGGAAGGGTGGCTGGGAGGGAAGGGGCAGTGTGTCCTCAGCAGCAGCCCTGCTCCCCTCTGCAGGTGGCTTCTCAGCCTCAGCGGGATTACAGGAAAATAAATGTTTATTAAGAATAAAAGCCTGCTTGCATTTAAATCTGATTTAATCGTGTTCGCATTGAAAGGCTTTGGATGTTCCCTTGCTTTGGTCCTCAGCTTGAGGCAGGACAGTAAGTTACACTGAGGCACTTTACATCCCAAAGAATGCCTCTCTTCCTGTTCAAAAATTCAGTGTATTCCCCAAGAACAATACAACGTCTATCATGGCAGGGCAAACCAGAAAGGTTTCTGATGGAAAAGGGTAACAAGACAATTACCTGAAAAGGTAACGAAAGGACAACTGATGAAAGTGGACATGGAGTTTGGAAATAATAATATGGAAGGTCTGATACATCCTTTCAAATGCAATTTCAATCAAAGAAATTTGGAAACAGCCCTAATCCTGTCTGTTTTATGAACATAGGTTTTACTGCTGTTTTATAGCATTCACAATCATCAGATAGGCTGCTATAGTTGTCAGCTTAACAGGTCCACTCTCAGTCTCTTCATCCACACATCCTTCTACCTGTGCCTCTCCACACCCAACTTTCCCTTTGAACTTCACTGCCACCCTAACCTGGTGAAAACAGGCTTGGAGAATTCAGAGCAGAAATGTCTTTCTGGTGCTTTTATATGCTGAATGGCACAGAAGCCTACTGAAGAATTAGAGCCCTATGAGCACTCAGAAAACTGGCATAAAAATCTTTTCTCACATAGCTTCATCCGCTTTTGTGTGTTAAGGTGAACAACTATCCATGTCAAGGTGGAGAACAGTCCAGTTCTGCTTGCACATGCTCTGGGTGTTCTTGAAACCCCACCTCAGTGGCCTGTGTGCTGCATTTTACTCATCCAGAGGAAGAAAAACAAACAAAAAAACAAACAACAAAAAAAAAGAAAAATAGAAAAGGAAAACACCAGAAAACCTCTGCAGGAACTGCCTGCAGAGTTGGTGCTGCCCAGAGATAAACCCTGGAGAAAGAGGTCCTGTCAGTCTGAAGTCCCATGGCAGAATCTGTATGGAAAAATCTGACATCCAGAGGAAGGTTCTGAAGAGTGAGGGGGTAGGAAATGGCATCCAAGTTTTCCAAGATATTTGTCAACATGTACAAAAAGATACTGGGATATTCAAAAGTCCTTAACTGTATAGGTCCCATAAGGGTGCTCTGCTATGTGGGCAGTACAGCAGGTACCAAACAACACAGCATAAGCACTGCAAGTATGTGAGAGGGTCAAAATTCGAAAAAGCCCTTTGAAAAAACACATGGACCACTAACACAAAATTATGTTTCTTTGATTTCTGCCAAAACAGCTCTGTAAATTCAGCAATCATTTTTCTAAGAAGGATCCAGAAATAAAATACACACCTGTAGTACTGCATGGGGTGTGATGGGAAGATGACCAAGTACTTAATGTGTAATTCTAGTTGCTATATCCAAAGGATGATGCAGAACAATCATTTGTCTTTATGGTGCTATTAAGGTTGCGGTCCTGCTTGGGCAAAACTGAGCACCCAAACTGATCCCCTTGTCCCAGTCATGTTTAAGTGGTAGGTTCCTACAAACACACTTTTATATTTATGCCAGCCATTGGCACTCACCACTTCAGCTGCTTCCACTGACAAAGACTTTGCACTGTTTAATGCACCTGATGCTGATCATTCCTGCCTGAAGCCATGGTGAAATGCATTCACCAGTCACTGCTTTATTTACTCCTGGGGCATTTTGCTAGAGGCATTCAATGGGCAGAACAAACTTCTTTTTCTTTTGAGATTAGAAATGATGTGAAATACTTAGGAGTTAATAATTTTTTAGCTTTAAATCCATTTGCCTTGACTTTCTAGAGATTTGCGTCAGGGCTGGAGAAGAATGTTTCCAGGTGAACCTGATTTGGTTCTGACAGTTGTGACAGATGCAGTTCATTTGGGGGAGGGAGGGGAAATGGTGAAGGGAGGATAAAAGGCTTCGGAAGGCAGTTTGGAGTTCTTTCTGTCAGGGAAGCTTTCTAGTCTTCTGTCTTAGTAGCTGCCTGTTGTTTTCTCCTTCATATTATGCCATCACCTATTCCTCTTAATTGCTTTCTTTCGTTTGAGTATTCCCCCTCTGCGGATGTGCGCCCCTGCAGCAGCCCTTTAGTTATCCCTGGCAAGGACAGCAAAAGCTCTTTGGGGGGAGCTTCCTCAGCCAGGACTCATCGCTTGCCTCCACGCCTGTCCTGGTGCTCCATTGACTGGGAGCAGCTCTGCCTCCTGCAGCCCTTAGGATCTGGGGGCTTTGGCTCTGTCTACAAAGCCACCTACCATGGTGCAACCGTGGCTGTGAAGCAGGTGAAGAAGAGCAGCAAAAACCGGCTGGCATCGCGGCAGAGCTTCTGGGCTGAGCTGAACGTGGCACAGCTCCGGCACAACAATGTGGTACGTGTGGTGGCTGCCAGCACGTGTGCCCCGGCCAGCCAGGACAGCCTGGGCACCATCATCATGGAGTACGTGGGTAACATCACCCTGCACCATGTCATTTATGGCACTGGGCATGCATGGAGACAGGAGGAGGACGATGAAGGAGCATGTGGAAGACAGGCCCTGAGCATGGAAGAGAGTGTGTACTATTCTTGTGACATCATGACAGGCTTAACCTTTCTGCACTCGCAGGACATTGTGCACCTGGACCTGAAGCCTGCAAATATTTTCATCACTGAGCAGGGAGCGTGCAAGATTGGAGACTTCGGGTGCTCCCAGAAACTGGAGAAGGGCTTGTCCCAGAGCGCCCGTGTCTGCCAGCAGGGGGGCACGTACACACACCGTGCCCCGGAGCTCCTCAAGGGGGAGCGGGTCACTGCCAAAGCAGACATCTACTCGTTTGCCATCACGCTCTGGCAGATGGTCATGCGGGAGCAGCCGTACCTGGGCGAGCGGCAGCACGTGCTCTACGCCGTGGTCGCCTACAACCTGCGCCCTTCGTTGGCTGCCCAGGTGTTCCACGGGTCACCAGTGGGGCAGGCACTGCACAGCATCATCGGCTGCTGCTGGAAAGCGAATGCAGAGGAGCGTCCGAGTGCAGACCAGCTGCTTCCCAGCCTCAGGGCCCTCAAGCAGAGCCTCTAGGAAAACTCAGGACTCTTTATATTCCCTTTTTTGTCGTCTTTTCTTTCCCTCCACCCTTCCTCTGAACATAATTAATTTAGCCTCTGTGTGATCTAAATGCTTTGCTGTTTTTTATACTTAAAAAAAATTCAAACTGTTTTGATATAAGAAAAATAGATTTAATGAAACTGTGGGGTTTTACCCTGGAAGGGGATAGAGGCAAAGATCAAGATGTTGGCAGACGTGACTTTTCTGGTTGTTGTGTTGTATGCTGCCTTGCTCACTAGGAAATATGATGTGCAGAGAAATTGTTGGTTATAAGCAAGTGAAGTACAAATTAGGGTCTGCTTTTGGAAGGTTCTTTATACATAATACCTTTTGGTATTTTTAAAATGTCAGTTATGAGTAGTTCTTGACACCAGCTAGGGTAGTGCATTTGAGCTTTTACTCTTCATTTACCAAGGAATGTATCACAAGGAGTATGTATCACAAATCAATGAATGCAGAAAAATAAATACAGAGTGGTAGTGATCTATTTAACTTGTTCTTAGATGTACTTAATTTCAGTAAGTATGCTGCTTCTAATATGGAAACTGTGAACTACTCACATACTCCTTGAAATAAAGAACCTTTTTGTCTGTCTAAAGCTACTAAGAGTAAGAAGATGCATAAACAACCTGTCCTTTTTATAAGATTTCCCTGCTATCAGGTGTTTTAGTAGCAACTTGCTAGTTGGAAGTTGTAGATTCTGAGGTGCTATAAGAACATTTTGTTCAGAATAGAGTTTTCTAAAATGGGGAAAAAAAGAATGGTAAAGGGAGGATTATTTGTGCTTTATAACTCATGGCTTAGTATTGGACAAGATTCGTAAAGTACTGAAAAGGAAGTTTGCTTACAGCAGTAATCATGTTCCTCTGGTGGTGCTCAAAGCATACACTATTGAACCATCCTCTGCACTGCTTATGTCTTATCTGCTATCTTTCCTAATCTGGTTGTAGTGTGTCTGGGAAAGGAAGTGCTGTAGGCAATGCTGAAGACAAAAAGCTCTGATCCCTGACTTACCAGAACTGATAATTGTACATCTGAACCCTTATCTGAAGCTGCCTGCTGTAGGTGATATTGCCATTCTGCTCAAAGCCTTTGCTTCTTTTTAAGACAGGAGAAAGAGTGATGTTTCAGTCAAATAGTTTTTCTTCCTTACCCTTCCTCCCCCTTGCTTCCATTCTGGAAAAAAAT
Source organism: Drymodes brunneopygia (assembly GCA_013400955.1). Classification (NCBI taxonomy): domain Eukaryota; kingdom Metazoa; phylum Chordata; class Aves; order Passeriformes; family Petroicidae; genus Drymodes; species Drymodes brunneopygia. Next base: position 15,044 of record VZTZ01024323.1, on the reverse strand, counting down.
CCCAAAGGAATTGAGCCAGTTTCCTGATTTCTGACACACATCTGTTCTTAGCCCCGTGAAATCCTGGAAATGAGCAACTATGTGAATTTGAGATGATTCTGTAGGTCTTTATGGTATTTGGGTTGGTAATTGAAATGAATGGTTTATAAAGCATATCTAAGCTTAACTGTTTCTTGGTCTTCTGTCCCCCTTTAGTGGAAATATAAAATGCTGACTGGAATAAAAACTCTGAAGTAAATTCTGGAAAAAGTTTCCCGTGTTTCTCTGTCAAAATAATTATGCTGTAGAACCAGAACTTTTTTTGAGGGAGTGTTTTATAACTTATTTAATAAAGAAGTTGTTTTATAGACATTATCATAATAAGTCAGTTACCTTTTGAAATTATTAGCTGAGGGCATGTAAGATAAAATTTTAGATAAAGCCATTGACATACCTCACCTTAACATCAAGCTTTAAATAAAAATATTTCTGCAGCTTTCAAAATAATAAAAAATGGAATTAATTTTTTTAGTAGTTCCTAAATGCTTTTGTTGCATTTATATTGCCAGTGTAGGAAGCTTGTTGCTTATACTGCTAGAAACCTGTGATTTTTTTGCTTAATGATACTTTAGCATCAACAAGTGCTATTTGAGCCTCTGTGAAAAATCAAGCACCCTTCAAATTCTCTTTTGTACTTAACAGAAGGATACTGAATGGCCAAGATCCACTCTTGAAGTAGGTTCAAGATAATAATCAGCTCTGCAGATGTTTCTGTCAATTTTATGGGGTTCTCTTTTGATAGTGTGAAAGACCTCTGCACAGCACTCAAGATGTAGGCACAGCATACTCTGCTGTCATAATGATGGTCTCTACTTTTTATTAACTTCCAAGGTTTGTTTTGTTTTTTGATTGCTCCGAGTTAATACTAATCAAGAAATATCTCAAGCCTAACAGCTCAGAATTCTTAGTTCTATGGGATGATGAGGAGGAGGACAGTTTTGCCTGTTTGCCACACTGTACACCAATATACCTTGAATTTCTTTCTGACAGTTGGTAGTTGGCTGGCCCTTGCAATTAAATAACTCCACCATCAGCAAATTCGTTTATCTTCTGGCTCCCCCTCTTACACTTAATTTGTGGATATGCTGGGCAGAGTATCCCCTGAAACACCAGTGGGCACTCTCTCCTGCTGAGAGAACTGACAGTTTTACCCCCCGTGCCTATCTTTTGACTCTAGCCAGCCCCAGGTTTTCTCTCCTAAATGTGGCTGCTTAGTACCTTTCAGAAGTTTTCAGTGAAGGATTTTTCAAATACCTTTGGAAACCCTAAGGGAACATATCAATCAGTGCCTTATCTACATGCTGTCAGTGCTCCTAAAGAATTCCAATACAATCCAACACAATTGTGAAGTGCAGTTCTTCCAATGAAATCCATATTGGCTGCTTCTAAACAAATGATTTCTATATATCTCTTATTTCCTTTAATATAGAATCTGCTAATGTATCTTATACAGATGTCACTCATGTAATTAGGAAATTTATTTTTTAAAGACTTCCCTAGGATGTGATCCTGGAGAGAAGAAGGGCCAACAACACCTGGTTGATTTTCAAGTATTGCCTTCTCCAAGCTCAAGACTGGTCCATCCCCATGGGCAGGAAATCAGGTTAAGGTGACAGGACGCCTCCAAGAATAAACAAGGAGTTCCTGATTAAACTGAAACATAAAGAATAAATATGCAGGAGTTGAGAGACCAGTGTGAGGTCTGAAGCAAGGAAGATTTGCTATTGGTAAAGAAGGATCATGTTAGGGAACACTGAAGCAGACAAGACGTACAGAAGTTCATAGGCCTTGATGGGATGCACTCACAAATGCTGAGGGAGCTTGCCAATATCATTGCCAGGCAACTCTTGGCTATCTTTGGAAGGTCATCGTGCTCAGGAGAGAATTCAGAGGTCTGAAAGAAAACAATTATAACTCCTGTCTGCGAGATGGCCAAGAGGGAAGATCTGGAAAACTTAAAGTCAGTCAACATCATCTAAATCTCTGGAAAATTGGCGGAACAAATTATTCTGGAAATCATTGCCCAACATATGAAGGGCAAAAAGGTGATTGGGAGTAGTCATCAGGGATTTATGAAGAGGAAATCATGCTTGACCAATTTAGTAGCTTTTTGCTGCGAGATTACTGGCTGCGGGAGGGCAGCGGTGGTTACTTATCCTGACCTTAGCGGGGTTTTAGCACTGTTTGCCATTGCATCCTCATAGAGAAACTGGTGAACTACTGATTAAATACTGAAAATTAGCTGAGCTACTGGGCTCAAATGGTTGTGATCAGGGACACAAAGTCCACCGGGAGACCAGTTATTAGTGGTGTACCCCAGAGATGGACACTGGGCCCAGTGCAGGCTAACATCTCCACTAAAGGCTTGGATGATGGGATGGAGCACCCCCTGCAAGTTTGCAGGTGATACAGAGTTGCATGGAGCAGTGGATATCTTGGATGGTTGTGCTGGTGTTCAGAGAGACATTACCAAGCTGGAGAAATGTGCCGATGGCAGCCAGTGCAGGGAACGGCAGTGTCTGGCCCGTGGTGCTGGATAACCCCGCGCACCGGGACGCACCCGGGGCCAGCCGGCTGGGAAGTGTTTTTGCAGGAAGGACCTGGAGCTGCTGGCAGACACCAAGCTGAACATGAGCGAGCAATGCACCCTTGCGGCAAAGGCGGCCAACAGCATCTGGGGTGCACTCCAAAGACTGCTGACAGCTCTTCCAGAGCGCTGCTACGGGAGATTATTCCCCGGAGTTCACTCAGCCCTGGTGAGACACATCTGGAGCCAGTCTCTTCTCAGTGCTGCTCAGTGACTAGATGTAATGGACACAAATAGAAGGACAGGAAACCCCATTTAAATGCAAGAGAACATTTTTTACTGTGAAAATGATCAAACACTGGAGCAGGTTATTCAGAAGGGTTAGGGAGTCTCATCCTTGGAGATACTCAGAACCCAACTGGACATGGTACTGAACAAGCTGCTCTAGTTGAGCCTGTTCTGAAGAGGGGATTGGACTAGACAGTCTCCAGAGGTCACTTCTAACCACAGAAGTTCTGCAATTATAATAACATTTATAGATGTTTGAATTTCAGGCAGCTCCTGAGTTCTCCTACAAAAATCCTTCAGGAGCAACGTACACACAAGGATCACTCTGCTTCTTTGCAATGGCTTTGTTGTCTTGGGGGGGAAACAGGTTAAAATATTTATGTGGGGGTAGTCTTGATTTTGTTTTTTGTTTGTTTGTTTGTTTGTTTTGTTTTTCTTTTAAAAACCTGACATCAGTAGATCTGCCAGAGAGTCTTGGCAGTTTTCTTGTTCTTGATATGCTGAAAATGAAAAATTATGGAGTTTATGTTAGTTCCTTGAAGGTTTTTCTCCCCTCTATTTTTATGTATAATCCACCAGACTTCTATCATTTTTGTTTTCTTCATCTGGACGCAGCTTCAGGTTTTTAAAAGACTTCTTTCAGCTTCTAAAGCTGGAATGAGCTAATGAGTGTAGCTGCACTTTGCTCTTAACTTTGTCACACTTGCATACCTCCAAATAAAGTGTTAGTAGAAGGCACATGGTGCTAGCAGAGCAGTTGCAGACAATTGTGTCACAACTCTAAGGGAATTCTGTTCATCCAGATTTTTCCCTTTATATTAACTGGTTTTGTCCTTTATCTCTCCTTTCCCATAAATAAGTATGCAACACAGTTCCATACAGATAGCAAGACATGGTTATAAGTTATAAACCTCAAGGGCTACTTGTACCTATTTTATTTATTTTCTTTATTTCTGGAACTTATTGCTAGTAGTTTGATCAGCCTAAAGAGAAGATTTGTTGAAGTATTGCACAGATTCAGATGATGCAGCATCAGTGTAAGTCTGGGAATGGTGGTATTGGAATGTCTTTGCTGGCGAGATGTGCTCTATTCAAGGCACAGGTTATCTGATGCTAAGAGCATCAAGTAAGTGCGTACCTCCTCAAATAACAGTCACCTCACATCTTGACTGTGTTCTTAGGAAGAAACAAAGCCTCATTTCTCCCAGCTGGTAAATGCAAAGGTCAGATCTCTCATGTCTTACTATCAACCGAGTTCCAGAGCTTGATTATTTTCCCAGGAAACTCACCTCTTCTGGTGTTTTGTTTTGTTTGTTTGGTTGGTTTTGGTTTTGTTTTTAATAGCAGCAACCTAAGTGCTGTTTCTGGGACCCTGGGATGCCATGTCACAGTAGCCAGTTTCTCAAGGTGAGCTGCTTTTTGTTTTGTTTTATGTACTCTGCTCCTAAGTAGCACAAACTGCCTTTCAGATTTCCAGCTCTCCAGCACTGAGAGCTAACTATTCAAAACTGGGTGGGTTAACTCCTGCCCCCTGCATGGAAACTTCAGCTCTTTCTCATTAATCTCCCAGTACCTAACTACCAAACCTGGTTGTATTTACTAATTTTGGAAAGTACATAGAAAGAAAAAACTGTAAAGTGCTTGCATTCTCATGTAGTAACCAACAGCAGTAGCCCTGGACATATTATCCATATTAGAGTGTTATATTTTGTGCTTCCTTGGTTATATAGACAGTATTGCCCACTAAGGGGAAAAATGAGTTAAAAGTTCTAATTCTGGCCTTTTTTTCTTTTATTTTATAACGAATGGCATTCACCATCCCAACCTCCCCTGACACATCTCCTGTTCTTCCTCAAATGGGCTCATGTGTAAAGCTTGACAGGATGCACTTAAGAGATTTTATGTAATTTTNATATAGTGCTGGAATGGTTTTAGGTAAAAAAACCTTTTTTCATGCCTTAAAATGAAAAGCGACTTCTACATGCTATCCTGAGTTCTGCAAAGTGCAACAATTACTTTAGCAGTCAAGTGATCAAAAGAAAGACAAGAAAAGATAGCTAGAAGCATGGGAACTATGCAATTGTAAGAAACAGTTTCTAGGAAAAATGAGAGAGAAAAAAAAGCATGGAAATTTATCATTCCATATTAATCTTCACTTACTATAGCTATTACTAAGGTTTAGTGTCTTTGGATCCCAAGCAGAAATATCAAGAGACATTTCATCATAGGTTTTAAAAGAAGTTAGCATAAGACACAATTCTGATGCTATGCTCTTTATCTGGCTTGTTTTGTTGTTTTCTCCTTTTTTTTTCTTTTCTTTTTTTTGTATTATGCTTTGTCTCAACCCAGAAAGAAAGTGGTAACATCACTATTTTCAAACAATAAAAATACTATATAACTTGAATGGGGGTACATCCTCAGTTCAGAAGGTAGGATGGGAAGCATGAAAACATAAGTCTCAAGAAGTATAGGTTGTTTCTGTATTCTGTGGTAAGATACACCACAGCAAAGATATACCAAAACCAAACAAAAACTCTTTTACACAATATACCACAAATATTTGTAAATTCAATGGGACTTAAGTGGATGCTTACTATTTGACTCGTGTATCAATGTTAGCATTTGTGTTCATAATTTCATCTGCTAGAACAAAGATGAAAATAGGGCTAGGAAATGAACGGTTATTTTTAAAATTAACTGTACGTGGAATATTCTACTTTTACTTTGTTCTAGCTATTTATCTGCTGCAAATACCTTCATGCAGTGCTCAAAGAGCCTCTTTCCATGCTTCAGTTAACCCAGCTGCCAAATATTTGTCTGCCTGTCAAAGAAAAGCCTTAAAACCAGTTAAAGAAGGCAAACGGAACAAAAAAAGTCTACTGGCTTCTATCCCAGTCTGCCAATAACTGAGGATGCCATGGGACAATTTGACAGGAGAGGCACCACCATCCACCCTGGACTTCTCTGAGCACGAGGCTGAATGAATTTTGCTGTCAACCCAGCCTGAAGTTCAATAGCCCAAGTGTTCAGCAGAGCAGGGAGGTGACTGCATTTGCCTTTGCAGGGCACCTGGGATAATAGGGCAATTCATAACTTAATAAATATTCTACTGCACATGTGCCAGGCTACAAAGAGCAAAGGAGGCTGCAAATTGGAAATGTAAATGTCCAGTTCTTTTTAAGTCACTCCCTCCACAAGGGCGGGAGGAAAAGCAGTTTTATTTTCAAGCCATGTATTTTTCTTGACCACTTAAGAATGGTGAAAGGGTTTTCATTCAGATATGGCACAAATGAAGCTGGTCACAGAGACAAGTATAGAAAGTTGCACCTGAACAGAGACTGTAAAAAAGCTGAATGTAAATAAGGGGACTGATAGGCTGGGGAGGCTGGATTTCTTTAATAGTAGCTAGTAGTATACATTACATAATACAGTAAGATTAGAGAGATACCATACACCTTTTCCACATCCTTGTTTTTCTCTTATCCAACAGTTCCAATAAAATGATTTACAGATAACACAAAAGCTACATGCAAAGCTTTTGAAGGAACATATCACTGCACTAACATGCCAAAAGATGAATGTCACACTGATTTCTCTTTGTTAAGAAAGTGACAGAACTCCAGACCTCCACTAAAGTTGTCAATCCTTGTACAGCTTTTGGGAGTGAAATGATTGCTATTAAATGTTTTCTGATTGAAAGGGGAAAAGTAGATATTCCTGAAGTTTAATAAATCATTTCCTCCATCAGCTGACTGAAATAAACGTAGTTACATTTTTTAAAACGTTTTCATGGTTGCATAGTTTGTTTAAAAAGTTGGATATTGAATTGCAAACAGCATTTGAAAAAGTGTCCTGTTCACAAAAATCAGCACTACTTGACTGATCACAGCAAAAGAGCCATTTGTCCAGTGAGACGAGGAGGCTGGAAGAGGCAAGGAGATGAGCCACAGACAGGGAGAGAGAAGACACCCCAAAATCCAAACGTATTTTCTACAACCCTTTCAATCAGTGAAGCTCTCACTGAAAAGTAAGTTTATGCTGGCATGGGGCTTTCTGTGTTGTATGCTGGAGATACCTGCCCACTGGACTGGCAGGATCCCGTATGACCCAAACTAAGGTCTTGAACTAGTGCTTAAAATCAGACAAGGCCACTGATTCAGTTCAGAGTGGTCACCTGTTGCCACCAGGTCAAAGTAGTCTCTTGGTCAGCTGAAAGAAGCATGGACTTTTTCTCACTCCCAGACCCCCAAAATCCCATGGGGTCTTGAAAACCCGTCTAACTTTAAATGCTCTGCAAGGCATTACCAATCCCCAAACTGCCTGAGAGGGTTTTTTTATTTCCTTTTCTTTATGATTGCACTATAACTAATTATGATTAGTTAGTGCTATATTTAAGTAGCACCAATGATTTAGCACTGTATGCTAGTACACAAGTAATGGTAGATTTTTCATTGGAAAAGAAATCTCCTTTATATACAGATGATTTTAAGAGTAAAAAGTTCCATTTTCTGTATCAAAGATGTGTTGCTGGTTTTACCTTTTCTATTTTTTCCAGGAAAAATGAGAAATAATTTCTAAGTATTAACATAAGCATTTGTTCCTGCCAGAACAAAGAGATTGACTCTACCTCACACTAGGAACATTTTGTAAGAGTGTATGAGAATCAGTTCTTCCTCTGAACAGGTAAGGGAGTCTCAAAAAGGAAATACACCTGTGGCAAGTGTGGTAAGGGGCTATTGGCAGGATGAAGTGCCTGCTGGGTGCTCCCAGAAACAACTTCCAACAGTCTTTATTGAAAGAACATTTTAAAACATATGTGTTCCATACATAAACTAAAAACATTAGGTCATAATGCTGAAAAAATGACAAGTATTAATATTTCTGAATTTTTTTTCAGGGGACATGGGTACCATACCCAAACCCACCTTCTGTGTTTACCACACTACTTATTTGCCTAAAAACTGAATGCTTGACCACAACCCTAATAAATGTTAATACTATCTTTTCCTCAGTTTTACACCTGTAGATAATACTGCTTCCCTTGATTCACATCTGGAAAACCTTTTGCTGGGGATTTCACAGTGCACAGAGGCAGGAATGTTGTATGTGCAATCATGCACACATTAGTGCACATTAATTTACATATAGTTGTTCTTACATTATTTGATTGCTGCTGGGGAAAACGACTTTTCTGTTCTATATCATTTCCTAAAGGAAAAATATAGCAAACTATATTCCACATTTGCAAGCACATTTCATAGACTAGTGTGAAAGGACACGCACAAGCCCCATTTGCATGAAGTAGGAACTTCTAGTGAAGTAGGAACTACTGGCATGCATTTAGGTGAAAGGTAAGTTTAATAGACTTCCTGTAATCTCTTAGTAAGATATTCTCTTAAACAAAACTTCTGAGTCTTCTATGAATGATATTACAAACTCTGTGGCTGTTCCTGCCTTGCTACTGCTACCTCATAACTTCCATGCAGTAAACTGCAGCTGCCACTTTGCCACATTAGCCTTAGTGGAGATGTGAGTAAACCCTTTGAAACCAAAACTTCTTCATATTTGATGCCTCTTGGATCACTTTCATGTTATGTTGCAGATCCGACCAGCTGTTCCGAGCAATCACAGCGTGGTAATTTCCTCAGTGGCTACTAACTCCTGTTTCTAAAGCACATCTTTAACACCACAGTATCTCCTTTAGTTCCAGGTCCTAAGTTCTATGGTGCTATTCCTGTTTCTGTCAGGTTTTGAATAATTTAGCTTGGCTAGTTCACAGAGGGTCAGGTCACAACAGGGAGAAGCATTGCTGAACTGGCTTTAATCTTTCTTTACAGATGCCAGGGTTGGGAAGGGCACCTCAAGTCCCACACCTGGATGTAATCTAGATAAAATTGCAAGTTGCAACTTATATCTGGCTCTAATAGTCCTGCAACATCAAGGTGGAAATCACCCCTTGCTTTAAGTCTCCTCATCATCTGCGGCAAGCATTTGCTAAATTTCATGCTTGCAAATATTCACCATCTGGAAACCAGTTTGATCAAGAATATCACAAAAGGACACCAAACCTAAAGAGATGAGGAAAAACCTTTCAGGAACAAAAAACCTAAACATGATGGAGCAATGCATTCCACATCAAGATTAATTTTTCCTCTAGTCATAAGGCAGAACTATTTCTTAAATTATCCCCTTTTCATGACAGAGAAGCAGCACAAGTACCGTGAAACAATTCCCTACTACTCTGTCTCGCCAAAGAATTACATTAGATTAAACTGGTCTTTGGATAAAAAAAACATGATCAGTGACTTTGTAACTGGGCTCTAAAGCACATGGGCAAACACATATATGGGCTACACATACTGGTAAACAGAATTGTTGTAAAATTAAACATTTTTTCCTCCAGGACAGACATCCAACCATGCCAATACCCTGCGGCTGGCAGCTTCCCACAAAGTCTTTGCAGGAGGCAGATATGAGGAGGAAAGACAACTCCAAAGCCTTTCATAGCACAGTATTGTGAGAGTTTGTATGCACCAGGATGTGCCACTAGTTCCTAAACACTCTCAGAACAAAGCATCCATAGAGAAGCCAGCGAGGTAAGTGCACCAAAACAACCTGTGTCCTGGAAGCCATTTCCAATTCTGGTATTAAAACTTCATTCAATGCGTCCTATGGATATTATTTGAGTAGGTGCAGGTTTTTAGCATGTTCTACAAACTACTGCAGTCTTCTTGAACTATTTTCACAAAGTGAAGCAGATCACAACAAATAGTGCCAAGTGGTGCTGCCTCAGGTGGCCAGATTCGGACTGGAGAAATTCCTGCAGTTTAGAGTTCATTTTTTGTATTTGATTAATCTTTCCCCACATGAAGTCTTCTGATTTACAAAATGAAAACTGGATGCAAAAAAAGCAGTTCTGTTTGTATGTCCACTAGTTCTGCTTTCACTGAGCTGATGGTGGCGATTTTTTGTACAGGAATTGCATGCCCCCAGTCTTGGTAACCTGGCCTGGATAACAACAGATGACAGGGTAGGAATGTGAGTATAAACAGTGTGTGTGAACAGAACACCCAAACTGGCATGTTCTGAGATGATGTTTGCCCAAAGCCTGACAACACGAAGAGGAAATTAACAATAACAAAACTTGCTGAAGACAATAACCACCCAGATTAAACAGTAACCAAGGAAATAGATTAACAAAAGCCTTTTAAGGAAAAAAGAAATTAGCTTGAAAAGCAGCATGAGAATTTGTGATTATTAGAAGAAAACTTGGGGTGGGAGAGCAATAGGTGCTAATACTGCCAAGATCCTCCTCGTCAGACATGGTAAGGAGCTGCCACCCCACTCCTGGTATAGACTGGGGGACTGACAGGATGCAGGAACAGTAGGGACCCACCCCTGCTGGCATGTGGAATGGCTGCACAGGCTCCCAAAAGTGGGACTTTGTATTGTCACCCACACTTCTTGAAAGAGAGTGGAAGTGCATGTAAGAAATGCATGACTATGTAAGAGGGATCAGTTGAAGTTGTATTGTGATTTCTGTTGTAGCGCTGATACATTAGCGTAGATACTGATCCACAATATATAGTTCATAATTAGCAAATTACATCTTGCTAATCAATAAACCACCCTGGTTGCTATCTAGACTATGTGAGTTACACAGTCATTTTCTGCAAAAGGTGTTTTTTTCATTATTACTAATTTGACAGAAGCATCACATCTGCAGAACAAGGAGTGGAGAGAAAATAAACATTCTTCCTGGAAAGCAGAGAACACATAATTCATCAATTTGAAAAAAAAATTAAGATTGAACAAGAACAGGGTGAATTCAAACATCCTCCTGAAAGCTTCCCAGATGGACACATGCTGTTTCAGCCCTGAGTGTTTACAGACATTTTGCAATGATGTATCACAGATTCGATGTCACTAGAAATGCTGTAGCATATCAGCAGCTTTGTATTTTTTGCCACAGTAATCTGTGTCAGAAAAACAAGGCAACATAGGCTGACAAGGGAGAAGTTTTGCTCTAAACACATCAATGATCTTAGAAGCCAAGTGTGTTACCTGCCAGGCATAAAGCACATATTTAGAAGGAAAGAGCCTGTGGTGATAACTATGAAGTTCTAGCGGCCCACTTGAAAACATCTACTGACAATTAGTACTTGTAGTAATGTTTGTCAACAGTAAAGGACTCCATCAAAGCACAGTTGCTCTTCTTCTGAATCACAGACCTAGTTCATGTTTTCTATGTTTACAAGAGAATTTTTAAGGTAAAGAGAGCCTAGTATTTTGAGGGGAGGTTGCATTTTTATATGCTGAGCTTTATGCTATAGTTGTCAAGAAAATTTAGAAAATGTAAAATGGACAGGCTAGGTGCAATATGACAACTCCAGCTGTGCATTCTGTCCACCTGCTACCTGCAGAGAGCAATGCCAGTTAGCAGCTACCCATCTACACAAATCAGTCTTTTAAAGGGGTGGAATTTTCAGGGTTTTTTTCTGAAGTTTCAGTAGCTAGGGAACTTGTAGAGAAAGCTAATGGCTCAGCAAAGAACTCTGATGAGAGTTCTGCAACATGATACAACTGAGAAACTTAACACAAGAGGATCAGTAGATACTTTCAATTAAGACCAAGCAGATGCTGTAGCCTTTCTTAAAAGGGTTGAAAACAGCTTTCAATGGATTTCTCCTGACTGGTTTAGAGACTCAACCATCTATTGATGACCTTCGTGGAACACCTGCTTCACAGATATTTAAAGACCAGAAGCTCAAACAAAACCCTTAAAATCGTGTTAAGATCCCAATGACCTTTGAGAAGGAAGTGATTTACAAGTAAACAGGAATATGTTAATCACCACTGAAAGCAAATACTAGAGTTAATAGCCTGGCATAACCAAGACAGCTTCCAGGGAGCTGCCCACTCCAAATAACCACTATGGAAAATGACATAGCAGATTTAAGGATGCTACTGTGAGCCCTGCCAAAACCATCCACGGGCCACCAGTGTGAAATAAGCAGAATAAATCTTCTCAACTCAAAGAAATGAATGGTGTTCACAACCCAAGCTGCAGAGCCTGGGGAGTATGTCTGTCCTTTCACCCAGCCAAAGGTACGTCAGAAAGGTTCAACATTCACCAGAAAACAACACAAATCTTCATTTCACTAAGTTATTACAAAAGATCTGACTGACAACCAGCACACACTCCTTCTGTCACACAGATAGACTCATCCCAGGATCTGCTCCTCTGAAGGACAAACTAGTCAAAGGAAGAGAGAAAAAACCCCTCCAGTAATCCGTAAACCCCAAAATAAATGTCAGAAAGTGTCATGAATGCACATGGAATGATATTGTGCATGATAAATCACTAAATTAGGTATCAAATTGTTTTTGCTACAGACAAAGTCTACTAAGTCATGTTAAAAGCATATCTTCCTTCTTAATTGTTTATCTTCTTAATTACTTGACATGAGAGAAACATTCCTGGAAGTTTCATCTAACAAGCACAGAGTATTAATTTAAATCACAGAATCATAATCTCTTAATTAAAGTTAGCATTGTCTGGGGAGAGAAACCTACATGAAAAGCAGCATGTAATCAAAGGAAAACCAGGCAGAATTCAAAATATGAATTAGAAGTTAAGAATGACAAAATACTCAGAAGATAAGCAAAAAGTTGTATTTAGAATGGCTTTTTACTCACATGAATGGCAAGAAGGAGCATTTTTTCATATATAGTGTATTTCAGAGAAAACAAAGTTTATTTAAATTTCTGTTACACATTTGTGGAGAAAAACAACATATATGAGAAAATTCCAACAACAGCCATGGAAAGCCTTAAACATAGGAACAAAAGTAAGGCGGTTTTTAAATCAGCAGCTCCAGATAGCCTGCATCCAAGAATTTTAAGAGCTGGCAAAGGAGACTTGTGTGCTGTTAATGTGGATTTTCCATAAGCTCTGAGAAATCTGGGGAAGCTTAGAAAAAAAAGAAAAATCTCAAAGAAAGCTGATGTAGTGCCAATACTAGGAAAATAAGTAAGAAAGGAACAAATTCAGGAACTTACGGTCAACCTCGCCTTAATCTCAGGAGGAAAAAACCAAACCCCAACCAACTTCTTCATATAGGAACAAGAAATAAATGAGCAAATTGTACTTAAATTACACAGCTTAAATATATGGAAAACATATATTTTTGGAATTACTTCTTTTTCCCTCATGCAATTACAGCATTTGTTTGGTAGACAATAGGAACAGTGTTGATATAACACATTCACACATTGACTTTTTCACTAGGACACAGAGAAACTGGCACAGTTGTGCACACACAATTCATTGCAAGCAAATTAAAACTAAGGCTACAGATCTGTATCACCACTGAGGACTCAGTCAGACATATTTCTAATTGAATCCCACAAGAATTAGTTCTTGGCAGTAAGGTACTCAGTATTTTATCTGGAAATAAAGTTTACTAAGAACATTCAGAAAAGCTCTAAGTAAATAGTGCAGCAAGGCTGCTGATTGGGAACCATCTGTATTACTGGAAAACTAAGTGCTTCAGCATGATCAGTGTGAGGTCATGGATTTAAGAGTGATGAATTTAAAACACTTATAGATGGAAAACTTCCTCACGAAGTAGCTGGAATAGCTGGTAACAGAATAAACATGGGTTCCTTGCATATGAGTTCAAAAATAGTATATATGTAATTGTTAAATGGCTCAGAAAACAAACCACCAGAACCAAATGATGTTTTCATTGCAGGGAGGAAGAGACCAGAGAAACGTGACTATCATCAAAACAGATTTTTCAAGTAGTGATCTGCACTGGCAAAAGACATTGCTGCATTTAAGGAAACAGCAACATGATGACAACTTCTGTATCCATGTTCCTTGGAACTGCTTTATCAGAATACAGCCTCTAGTACTTTCAAAAGAAGACATTAGTAAATTAGAGATTTCAAAGAGTACAAATAATCCAAGTGCAAACAAGCTTAAACAATGGAACAGTTGGCATATAAAAGTTAATTCCATCACATGAAGTTTAAGGACCAAATGAAGACCTCTAAAGCAACTGGTAGGGAAAAAATATTAAAGCAGAGTGTGATAGCTGAAAGGAAGTTCATCTTAGAATACCTAACAAGCTTTCTTGAATAACTGCAGTAATAACTAAGTTTCCAGAAGTGCAGTAGTTATGCCAACATTATACATGTCTATGATTCCTGGACGAAACTCCAAATTAGAATTTAATTATTAATTTTAACAGATAGTCCCAGTGACTCTACTATATGCCATCATTTCAGTAAGTGTTTCTCTGGTTCTCCAGTGATGTAACTTGAAACAGACAAATTTTCAGCAAAACACTTGGTTTAGGACTAACAGTTACCACTGACTAGGCCAATTCAAAGACCATTCTCAGTAAAAAATATCCCTCCAATGCCCAACCTGAACAAACAACGGAACTTTCACCAAAAAAAATTCTTTTAAGTTATTAAATTTAAGCATGAATGAAACGAGTGCTTTTACTTGAAACTTCTGCTCTCGGACCACCACTTTACAGAACCACTGAATCAACTGGGCTGGAGCAGACCTCTGGGACCATCGAGCCCAACCTGTGATCAAACACCACCACGTCAAGTAGACTATGGCACATCCAGTCTTTCCTTACACACCCCCAGGGACAGTGCCCACCATCTCCCTGGGCAGCCCATTCCAATGTCTAACAACCCTTTCTGTGAATAAATCCCTGCTAATGTCCGACATAAACCTCCCCTGGCACAGCTTAAGACGATGCCCTCTCGTCCTGTCGCTTTCCTTGGTGAAAGAAGATAAAAAGACCCAAAGGCTCAGACGGGAACAGGCTCGCTATCACTGGAAGCGATAAAGCCTCGCTTGTGTGCCAAATCCCGGCCCTCCTCCTAGCAGAACGCCGAACTCTGGAAAAGGCCAGCAGGAGCCCCAGATGCCCGCGGGACCCGAGCGGGAAGGGCGCTGTGTCCGCAGGCCGGGCCAAGCCCGAGCAGGGGGTACGGCAGCTGCCGGCGCTGGGCCCGTCTCCGCTCGCCACCGGCCGGGACTACAGGGCCACCATCCCCGCAGGAAGCAGAGCCACGGCGGCCTCCCCGCCCCGGCGCTTCCGTGCCCGGCGGGCGGGTGAAAGGTCCCGCAGCGCCCGGATGGAGGCGGCGCCGCTCCGCT
>VZTZ01024317.1:20028-63323 GCA_013400955.1 Drymodes brunneopygia | reverse complement strand
GAGCGGGATGGGGAGCAGGATGGGGGAGCGGGGCAAGGGTGGCACCCAGCACCCCGCAGGGAGGGCCATGGTGGCAGGTGCAAAGCTCCGTCTCTCCCTGCTTTTGGAGGAGGAGGAGGATCTCAGGGCTCCACTTGTGTATAGCCTTGCTTCCTGGCTAGCTGAAGGGCTTGTCTGTGCTTGATAGCACTTGTTATTGCTCCTTTCTTGTTTGTTGGAGGAGGGGAGGAGGGAAGGTGAAGTACTTTGTATTTAAAACCAGAAGTGTTTGTCATCTCCGTCCAGGTGAATTAAGCCACAGTGGAAGGAAGTACGACATTCACGTTGCCTTTTGTAATCTGGGAAAGCTGTGGATAAATTGTGCCTTTGTGCTTTCACTGCTGTCCTGTTCTGCTCACCAGGCCACCTCCTGCACCCTTCCCCTCTCAGATTTTGTGCCTATAACTGCAGCAGGACCAAGCATTGCCCCTCTTGTTTTCATGCTGGTGTGTGGCCAGCTGCTGCCTCTCACTCTTCCAGCCTGGAGGAGTTCTGTGCGCCCAGAAGCACCTAAAAGCTGGGTGCATGGGAGCTGATGTCCAGTGTTTCCAGGCCCTCCTGGGAGAAGAGCCTGGGTGGCTTTATCTCAACAGAGGACATTGGTTTACCTTGTTCCACAGACAGAGCATATGAGGGAGTGATGACCAGCTCAGCACCTGATCCACTGAGAGATGGGAAAGATCAATGAGGCCCAAAAGGGAAAGCAGTGAATTGTCTTTGAGAGTTTGCATATCCTGGTTAGTGGCAGATACTAGGTATGTCCTGTGTGCTGCTCTGTCATGTTACTGGCCCTGCTGAAAACGCTAATTGAAAGTTTGCTTTGAGTGGCTGAGCTCCTGGGGGTCTCCTGGACCCTCCTGTGATGGAGCAGACCTGCACTGGGAGTTCAACAAGGCAGTGCTCCACAGGCACTCTCTTCTGGTAATTCCTGGGCTCTTGTACGCAGCTGCTCTGCATGCAAAGACTACAGGTGCTGTCAGTCTTGTTTTATTGTTTCTTCTTGCATCTCCATGAAATCCTTATTGCAGACATTTGTCTTCTACCATGGTGCACCCAGCCTTTGACCAGGAACTGAAGAGTTCCCCTGACGAGATACATAAGTCCCCCCCTCCTGTCTGTGCAGAAAGTTTGCCTGCTCCTTCTCCTGCCTAACTTCCCAAAGCTCCTGTCTTGCTCTCCCTGAGGTGTGCAAAACACTTGGCAGTAATATGATGAGACAAATCTCTCTTGGCATCTTCCAGTGTTGATGTGCTGTGCACCTCCCTCAACCCTGCCTCCCAATATCGTCATGGAACTGCTCCAAATGCAGCTTTAAACTCGTCCTTTCGCCTGTCCAAATCCCTTGCAACAGAGCCATGGAAGTGGAAACTGGAGTTTTGAGCTTAATAAGAGGAAATTCAGTGCTGTGTACATCTGTGAAACAGCACAGTGACCTAGAGTTGTTCTTCCCCTGACAAAGTGTGGGCTTGAGTTTGAGGACCTTACTGTTCAGACCTTTATGAGCCATTGTGTCTTTAGTGATAGTGACCCTTCCTTAGCCAGCAGCTTGTGTCTCCCTAAACAGTCTCTCTGCTCCTGGGGAGCCTGTTTTTGAAAACTGTCTGTATTAGGTGTGAGAAGTAGTATTTTTCTAGGCCTGGAGCTGAGGAGACTCAGGTCAGGTAGCCAGGAGAGACAAGAGTCATGTAGCACAGGAGTGATGTGATGTGGAACCTTTGAAAAGACAGTTTAGCAGCATCCAACTAGTTTAGTACCAGCTGAAGGTAGTAAGACATGGTGGGAATTCCCTGAATGGACATATCTCTTGGAAACAAACAGTTTGTTGAAATTACAGCTATTACAACTACTCACTGCTTGGGAGGGAAAATCCAAATTGCTGAAAAACCCTGATTTTGACCTGGTTTTGTAAGAAAGACTGTCTTTTCACTATAAACAAAAACTAAAGATTACATGAGAAAAAATACACAGGAAGAAGTTAACTGATGAGTTAACTCAATTAGCTATCTCAATCATTTTCCTCATTTTTTTTAGAATTGGGGTTGCTCAGCCTGAAGAAGGGAAGGCTCCAGGGAGAGCTCATTTCAACCTTCCAGTACTTAAAAGGGATGTAGAGAAATAGGGAGAGCTACTTTTTACATGGGCAGGTAGCCATAGGACAAGGGGGATATGTTTTAAACCAAAAGAGGAGAGATTTAGATTTAATATTGGGAAGAAATCCTTTAATATGAGGGTGGCAAGGCACGGGTACAGGTTGCCCAGAGAAGCTGTGGCTGCCCCATCCCTGGAAGTGCTCAAGGCCAGGTTTTGCTCAGGGGCTCTGAGCACCCTGGGATAGTGGAAGGTGTCCCTGCCCATGGCAAGAGGGTAGAACTGGGTGAGCTTTAATGCCCCTTCCAACCCAAAGCATTCTCTGATTCTGTGATGGCAATACCCATGATGAAGGTGTATGAAATGCTTCAGCTCCAGCTCCAGAGCATGTGCTCCTTGCCTTCAGAGCAGGTATTTTGTTTCACTTGATGTAAGGGAAAACAGAATCCAACCCAGCTTTAAGGCCAGGAGCTTCCTGGGACAATTAGTTCAGATGTATTTATGCCCTTACTGCTTTTACTTTCTGTGTGGGATCAGAAGTTGGTGCTTGTGACTACAGAGCCAGTCTAGCACAAGGAAATCACTGTAGAAGAAAAGAGAGGGAGCCACAACAGTTTCTCTTCCTCAGGTTTTTTCCAGGTAGGGATTGTGGGTCATGGTAGAAGACAGAAAGATAAAAGTGGTGAATCAGATTCTTCCGTTCTTCTCACAGACACAACCCAAATGTGCATTCCCTAGTGCTTTGTCATGTCTGAACTTCAAATGCAATAGTGGATGGGAAATTCCACTATATCCTTTGGGAAACTGTCCAACAATCCTGAGATGGTGCTTTTTTTTCTTTCCCCCTCCCTAGAAGAGTAGATTAATGATGACATAGTTTCTCTTTATAGTCTGTAGATTAGTCCACACACACCAGAGCTCCTCCTCACAACCCACATGGTTTACAGCCTTCAAATATCTCGTGTCTTGTGCCATGTCCTAGTTACCTGTTAATTAACTTCTTACGCTTCTGTGTCTTGTTAATTAATTTCTGTGATCTTTTGCAATGAGGTCCAGACCTACACAAAGATCTGTAAAGAGCTATCAGCTCCAAAGAACAGGCTAAAATCAGAGAGAACTTTAAAACTCAGCTAGAAGAGGTCAGGAGTATTTGTCCACCGTGCTCCACAAAAATTAATGGAGATTTTTGATAATTTTCTTGTTCTCTGGATGCCTTCTGGTACTGCCTTTTGGCTCGGAGATAATCAGCCATGGCCAGCACTTTCCATAAGTTGTCCTGTGGCCACTGCAGAGAGCTCAGCACCTCTGTTCTTCGACCAAAGTCATTTTCTGTATCTGCATGTGAAACTAAAAGGACACCAGTGGGGTTATTTTGGGGTTACTCTCATACTGCAAGCTTACATCTGGTGTTTGCCTATTCTCAGACTTGGTGTTTGTTTCCCAGCTCTTACCACCCGCTAGGCATGTGGTGTTGGTTTTGTTTTTGGTTTTTATCAGCTGCAGTAGAAGCAGTGAATTAAATCCATGGTATCATTGTGAAGCAGTAACAGAAAAATGCATTTTTCTCCAGCAGGATGTGTCACTGATGGAGTCTGAAGAAACCAGCGAGGGAGGTGCCACTCCCCCAGGAGCCAGCAGCACCACTGGGGAAGCCTGGGATTCTTCAGCCGTGGAAGGAGAGCATCATGCCATTCACACAGCAGCCAAAATGAGCACCAGCCCATCTAACTCTGCAAAGGGAGCAGAGCTCAGCACGCCTGAGGACTGCCTTGCTGCTCCAGGGGAAGCAGCAGAGATGCTGGGCAGACCCTCTAACTCCATGCAAAAGGTGCCAGCAGGACTGGAACAAGGTCGAGGGGATACAGAGCATCAAAAGGGACTCTCAGAAGTGGAAGGAGAAATGCTTTTAGAGGAGGGTGAACTGGATTGTTCTGTGAAACTTAGGCAATTGGAAGTGGTTGACCTGGAAAGGAACCAGGACCCTTCCTCTCACAGCAGAGTCCAGGATGAGCCAGCCCCTGGCAGCCCCATCCTGCAAGCTGTGAACCTCAGCACTGAGCTTCCTCAGGGCCAGGCAGAACTGGCTTTTCATGGCTCAGACCCTCAGGCCCCCCAGCAACCGAAATCCCCTTTGGCTGATGCCATTTCCTCTCAGAGAGAGACACCTAAGTGCTTTTTGGTCTGTAAAACTGTTTCAGAAGGGCATTATAAGGCTGAACCCTTTCTGGATAACATTTCCAAGGATTCTTTGCAGGTGGTCGATGCTGGTGCAGAGCAGGAGCAAAGCACCAAAACAATGGCACCAGCACCTGATGAGCAGCCTACCTCAGAGGGAGTAGTAGAAGACACAGCTAAACCTTACACTTCTGAAGATGTTCAGGAGAGCTTAAGAGCACCTCAGGGTTTGGAAGAGTATGCAGAACCTTCCTCTTCCCATCAGTTGTCTTCCACCTTAGCACGTGACAGCCGAATGAATTCACTACAAGGAAACACCTCAGCTGGTGAAACAGGGAATACCAGCACGGTCAAAGACCAGGGAATGGTTCCTGAAGAGAACTCAGCTGCTTCCAAATGCCTTCATCTAGAAGATGGTCACAGAAAAACTGAGGGCAGACCTGTCCCTTCACCAGAGAGTGCTTTCCAAGGAAAGAGCACTGCTAAAAGGACAGAAGTGAATGCTTCACAGCATAAGGAGCCAGCTCGGGAGGAGGCAGCAGCTGAACTTCAGCTGAAAGAGTGCAAAGAGCAGAATCTGCCGGAAGAAGGCAAACCTTTGGAGCTCAAAGATCAGAAAAACAAGGAACAAAATGAACAGGAACAACAGCGGAGTTCTGAGCTCAGACTGGAGGAAGAGCTCAAACTAGAGGCTCTATCATCAGCTGTTGGGTCAGAGATGCCTTCTGTTTCCAGGCAGAATGTGGACATGTGTGGTTTGGAATATGCTTCCTTGACTCAGCAAACAGGATCAGCATTTCCTCCTGGGGAACCTGTCTCTGTGGATCAGCATCCTGGTGAGGATGTGCTGCTGAAAGCTCACGTCACACAAGCAGGTTCTGGATGTCAGCCACCTGCTGTTGGCCCTCTGTCCTCAAATAACCTGAACCCAGGGCAGGAAACTCCACAGGTGTGCCATGTCTCTGACCAGGCAGAAGACCTGGAGGACTCTGGCCGCTTTTCCATCAGTGGTCAGGATCTTGGAGAAGCTCACTGGGATGATAAGACACGACTGGGCAGGGAGAATGAGCACAGTGATGGTCACGGAAAAGCTGTCCAGGGGTTTGATAAAAGAGATGCCTCACTCTGTGGAGGGGTGACAGCAGCTTTTAGCACAGAGAACCCAGAGGCTCCTGTTCCAGCACACCCTTCCTCTGGTACCAGTAACTTGGAGCCACCTGATCTCATAGCTTTTCATCCCATTACAGGAAAAGCTGAGCTTTTGGACTTCATTCCAGCTCCCCCCTCAGAGCTCACCTCAGTGGCATCAGCATCTGTCCCAGAGCAGGACGGTGCCAGAACAGCCTCTGTGAGCCCTGAGCACTGTCCTGGCACCAGCCTGAAAGATCTGCCAGACTCTGCAGGGAAGCCACCCAGCCAAGCTGCTCCTGCACGAGGGTGGGACACACCAACAGAAACTGCTGTTGTAAGGACAGGTGCAGGGGAGGCCAAGACTTCCCATGAACTCCTTACTTCTGAGGAAGGCTTTCATGAGGACCCTAGTGGCCCATCTTCTTTCTCGGTAACGTACACGAGCTCCCTTCCTCTCCAAGGGAGCCTTCCTGGGGATAGGAGGTCTGTGGCTGGTATTGCAGGGCCTCTGGAAGCATCCCAAACACTGGGAAGGACTTCCACTCCCCTGAGCCACCCAGAGACAATTCAGCAAAACTCTCCTCAAAAAGGTGCCATTATCCAAGGGAAAGAAATGGGACCAAATGTGGATCATAAAGCACAAGTGCCTTTATTTGATGAGTCTGACTGCAGTTTATACCAAAAAGAGCCTGGATCCAGAATTTCCAGTGTCCTGAGCACCCTAACTTGGCCCTCCGAAGACGATACGGCCCTTGCTGTGAACCAGCAAGGACAACCTCTGTCCCCTGTGTCCCACTCAAGCCTACCTCTGGTGTCTGAGCCTGATGCCAAACAGCTTCCTCATCCTTCTTCCCACGTCCAAAGCCCCAGTCAAGCTCAGGCCCCTGCACTCCATGGAAATCACCTTGTTCCTCCTCCAGTCCCTGAAGGTTACCAGCCACTGGCTCCTGGACCGCATTCCAGGCCCGCTCTGTGCTGTGGGGTGGGTGATGATAAGCTGGGAGCCATTCACCCTGCTCTAAGCCATCCTCTCAGGACTGCCACCTCTGCATCTGATTCCAACTCCGTGGCCTCTGCTGCTGATGGAGAAAGTCTAGCAGAGAGAGACGACCTTGCTCCAGTAAGTGGAGAGTGGGATCTCGGTGACTCGGGTCCCCATGATACAGAGACTTCTGATGACTCAGGGGTCAGTTTGCTGACCAAAAGTTTTTCAGCTCTTGGAAATGAAACGTTGGTTGGCTGCTCTGACACCAGCCCTGAAACTGTAGATCACCACATGGATATAGAGAGTGGAAAATCCTCACCTGACCACCCTTCTTGGCCCTCGTTGGAAGGCCTGATAAGATCCCCAGACTCCAAGAGCAGAGACTCTGCACAGCTCCTTCCAATGCTTGCATTCTCTAATCCAATGCACTTTTTCCAGCTCAGCCCTCCATCGCCGCCGACTCCCAGAACTCCCTGCCAGGATGAGGAGCTGCAATGGGAGCCGCCCCCACGCAGCTTTGATGTGGACACAAGGATCATCCAGGCTCCACTGGCAGTCCCAGGGAAAACAGGAGGTGAGAGTAGGGTCAGGCAAAGGCTGGAAAGAGGAGAACACCAGCCAAAGGGAGAAATGGCCAAACATGCACCCTTGGAAAAATCATCAAGTTGGCCAGACAAAAGAAAGATTGGGGTAGCCATGCAGGAGCCAGCAGCAAATCAAGAAAACCCAGTTAAAAGCCGAGTAAAAACAAAGGACTGGCACCGTCAGGGCCTGAAGAGGATGTCAGTGCCACCAGACATCTTGCAGCGTGAGTCCTCTCTTCCATTTCCCTTCTTCCTTCCCCCCTCCAACTTAGCACAGTTATCAAAAAGTAGGATTAAATGGAGTAGACAGTGTGATGGAGAGGCATGAGAGCTGAGAGCTTAGCACGGCTCCTGTGCCTTCTGGTGATATTCTTTGCTCCATCCCACTCCTATCCTGCCCCAAGCTTCCCTTTCCAGCTGTCCCCTCCCTCCTCTGTGCTGCCCTGTGTATCCTGCTTGTTCCTGTGAGTAGGGATGCACTCTGGGGCTCAGTCCCCACATTCCACACTAATACCTACAACTATAAACTTATTTCATGGATCCCTGAGGCAGTTAAGAAGAGCCATGCACGCACCCTCAGTAGCCCATATCTCTGCCTCCCCTTATTTTGCAACCGGCACTTTTAGGTTCCTACTTGACCTTCGAAAAAAGATGATTTTCCTGTAAACGCAGGATTTGAGAGGACAGATAAGAATGCAGATTTGTCAAACCCAAGGTCCCAACCTGCACAGAAGTCAAACCACTGATGTCACAGGTGGAAAACATGCATCTTCTGTAATGCAGCTCATTCAATGGTACTTGCTATCAGGAGGAATGTCTGTTCTTCACTGTATCTTACATGAATTTAAAATAATTGCTTCTTTTCAACTCTTACTTTAGTTTATTTTTGAAGCTCTGTGACATGCTGGATTTTTGGCACAGATGAAAAGGAGGGGGGTGTGGAGGGATGTAAAAGGTTTGGCAGAACTTGAATCAAGATTTGTTCATATGTTTGACCTGTATATTTTTGGTTCCAGGTTTTAGAACTTTCAAGGCAGCAGTACTGTCTTTCCCCTTACCCATAACTGCAGCACAGTCTTTGGGCTTTCTTCATTTTTCTGCTTCCAGTTATTTCAGATTTAGAATTTCTTGACACCTTATTTGATTAAATCCCTCACAAACCAAAGGGTCTCTCCATTTTTACACTTTGGCTCCCCTGATCTCCTGATACCTGGCCCAAGTGGCTGAAAGTGTAAGGACTGCACCAAACAGGGCACACAGGCAGTGTCTTTGCTTGCATAACTGGAGAGGGAAGCTCTTAAGAATTACTGTCACTGCCTAAAATGTCAGCCTTTTTCTTTGTGTGAAAAGTAAATGGCTAACAGATGTAAAGTGTAAGTAATGTCAAGGATTATCAAAACTAGAATGTTCCTGACCCAGAAATAAATGTCACGAGGGCACCTGTACTCCAAATCAAAACTGCCACTTAGGTGGGGGATAGGTAAGTGGTAGCTGTGTTTCATTTGGATTGTAGATTGAGTCTAAAAATGGACTGATGTGTTTACTTTCTAATTGTCTTCTATGCAGAGATTTCTTCTGTTCCTTCCGAGGAAGAAGCTCACAAGGCATACAGGGAGCCACCAGTCAGCTCAGAAACAGTTATAATGCGGTGAGTCTTTCAAAGACCCTTAGATTTTGCCCCCATCCCTGTGCAGCATTGTTTCTGAGTTATCAAAGATGATGATAAGGAGTGGAAAACTATAATTAAACGCCCTAGGCCTGTGTTTCAGTCTATGCTCTCCTGAAGAGGGCTCTTACTGCCACAGAGGTATTTCTGTGCCTTCAGGACAGCGTTTCCATTAAGCCAAACTTTGTGTCAAGTAAAGCTTGTGGAGCTTGAGCTTGTTGGAAAAGGAGAAGTCCCTGTTGTGACAGAGCAGTTTCTAAGGTTTGGATAAACCATCTCTGGTGCTGTGCCCTTCATTCATTCTGCATTTTGAAATCCTTATTCCCTGGCAGAGAGAAGAAACCTGCAGACACAGAGAACTTCAAGCGCCGGCACTCCAAACTGATTAACTCCTGTAAGTACCTCCTGCCTGGGGTGCCCTGGCAGCCCCCTCTCCACCAGCATCTCTCACCCTCACAGTGAGCACAAAGGAGAGGGACTCCTGCCACATGGGTAGTGAGAGTGGAGTGTTAGAGAGCAGGAGAAGCAGCTGGAGTCCTGCAGTACACTCAGGCAGCTGGGAAGCTTTGCCTGAATTTGGCTGTCCCAGTCTGGGGCAGAGTTTTCTCCAGGTTGAAGCAGAGGGTGAGTTGCTACTACAGAAAAGATAAATGTGTGTGTCTGTCTTCACAGCAAGATTGCTGTATCAGGAGTACAGTGATGTGGCTCTGAACAAGGCCATCCAAAGCCAGAAGAGAGTGGATTATCCAGAGGATATAGAGTCAAGCTTCCCAAGTTCCCCGAGGCTACGGAGGAAAGTGCTGTCTCCCCAGGACTCATATCTGCAACGTCTGTCAGTCTCATCCAATGCATCCCTCTGGCAGGACATCCCCATGATACGGGGCAGCAGAATACTGCTCAACATGTCCCGTGAGGAGCAGAGGCTGCAAGAGGTAAGGGACAGGTGTGACACAGTAAATGGGTGGTCTGTAAAGAGTCTCTGGAAGATGGGTTAAAGTAGAGAGCAAAAATTGTGATGTGGGAATGCAGGTGGTTAAAGCAGAGGTCTCCTCTACCCCTGGAAGCAGCATGGGGTGTGAAGCAGAGCAGTGCTGAAGTGCTGAATTTTAGAGAAAAGCAGCACTGAAGGATGGACTCTGCACCAGATCAGTAACTCCATGAAAACAGACATGGGGAAAAGTGGGAACAAGGTAAAGAGTTTTGAGGGTGCTCAATGCAAAGGGCGTAAAAAGTAGAAGACTTGCAGCATTCTCCCACACATAAGCTTGTGAGAGATGCTAATAAAACCACAGTAAATTGTATTTTTTGTGGTAGAATGTGAGTTTAGCAATTGACCTGTGTGAGCTGCAGGGGCTGAGAGGAGACAGGGAGATGTATGGACTCAGCACAATGGTACAGAGAAACTGGGTAAGGAAAATTAGAGGATCTGAGAAGTGGACAGGAAAGCCCAGAGAAAGAGGTGAAAACAACAGCATAGGCAATGTGATGAAGGAGAAAAATGTGCATGGTACAGACGCTGGACTTAGTGGGAGCTTGTAAAATGGGGAACCTTGTGAAATTGGTGTCGAGGGGAAATAAAAAGTAAAATGAGAGCCAAGTAGCTATTTTTAAGTCATACCACAAGTCTGTTTTCTAAAGAAAGTCTATAATAGCATTTATAGACTAAATAAAAGCCTCTCTTCTGTAATTACACACTACTTACATCATGTGCTGGGGCGTTTTCCTGCTTAGCCCCGTCTCCTCTCCATGAGATTCCTCACAGACTTACGCAGTGTACCGATGCAGTGCTCCCTTGTTTTCTCTCTCAAGGCCAAGTTTGAGTTGATAATATCTGAGGCTTCCTACCTGCGCAGTCTGAACGTGGCCGTGGATCACTTCCAGCGCTCGGCAGAGCTGCAGGCCATGCTCACCAACCAGGAGCGCCAGTGGCTCTTCTCGCGCCTCTCCGACGTGCGCGACGTCAGCGCCAGGTCAGACACGGCCTTCTGCTTCCACCTGGTGCCTTCCATCAGCAGCATTTCCTCACCCCTCTCTGTGTGTTCCCTGCTCAAGGCAGATACAGCACCTAGTGGTGACACACAACGCTGCCTGGGAAGGAATATTTGCCTTTTTAGGTGATGGGGCAGTGTAAATTCTGGTGTTAAATCCCAGGTGTTATTGGTTGCTCAGCTATGCACAGAGCTCATTGCAGGGGATCAAAATGTTGCAAATGGCACCAACGCTGCCTGGAAAGGAATATTTGCCTTTTTAGGTGATGGGGCAGTGTAAATTCTGGTGTTAAATCCCAGGTGTTATTGGTTGCTCAGCTATGCACAGAGCTCATTGCAGGGGATCAAAATGTTGCAAATGGTAATGCGGCCTTGTGCCACCGCTTTCAACTACAATTAAACTTAGGACTAACTAGACCCCAACCCAAACCAAATACAAGACAAAAGGGGCGGCTGCATGAGCCCTGACAAAAAGGAGGGGGGGGAAAGTAAGTTACAACAATCACTTGACAGAAACTAATGTGAATCAATAGAGCGTAATTCATGAAATGTGGACATGACCCCACATGCAAGGAATCCTGTGTGCTGTAGGATTCTGTTCTGCTTTTCCTCCTGCAAGGCTTGGCTACATAAATCACTAAGCTGGTAAGGTTTGCTGCTACCTTTTCCATTTCTACCAGCAGGATTATTCTGGTGAGGTCTTAGTTTCCAACTGTTTCCTGACCATGCCTGTAGAAGCATGACCTCTGAGGTGTTTTGCCTCTCCTTTTTCCTTGCTGATACCAAGCCCTAAATTGTCATTGTCCAGACATTACACTCTCTCTAGAACTAAAGAGCTGTCTTGTGCTTATCTGTGGGCTGTTGGGGTTTTAGAAGACTAAATGACACTGAAATTTCCCTCTCCTTTTATGGCATCACCTCCACGTGCTGCAGTTTCCTCTTTGACTTGGAGGAGAAATTCGAAGAGGACATGTTCACCTTCCATGTGTGTGATGTGGCTCTGAAACACGCCCCTGACTTCCGCCGGGTGTATCTGCCATATGTGACAAACCAGACGTATCAGGAGCAAACCTTCCAGAGGTTACTGTAAGTTTTTTCTCATTTGCTGCACCCTTCTCCCCCTTACGTCCTTGAATATTGACTCTTTCAACCAATGGGGAATGCTGCAGGAATGGGCTGTTGAACAGTGCTCTTGCTATGCCCCCAGGAGAACCTTCCTCGGTTCAATGGCATTTGGGACAGAGCTCCTGCAGGCTTCTCTCCCATAGCATTGGAGAGGAAAAGAAGAATGCTTAATATCTGATCTTGTTGCAGGCTGTTCTCTGTCTGCCCTCTACTGAAGAGAGCAAAAATTACCATCCTGGATAAGGGTTTTCAGTCTTGACCTCTAAGAACCAGAGTGCAAACCACCACTGTTCCCATGAAAGGAGCACTGCTGATAGAGGGAGTTGAAGTGTAGATGTTACTTCTGGCTTTTACTCCAGAGGGTTGTGGAAAGAGGAAAGAGATAATAACAGCTCTACTGCCATTCTGTAGCTGTTAGAAACCCATGCTTGCTCTTCAGCACTAGAGTGGCACAGTTTCTTGACACCTCTTGCCCCAGGGACAAAACCTGACTGTTGGGAGTACTCCAGCATTCCCTGAAATCTGATACTAGGAAGGTTATTTATTTACTCTGATGCCTGGATGTCTTTTCTTTGCCACTTCCACAGAAATGGAAATGCAGGGTTCCAGCAAGTCCTGGAGAGACTGGAAAGTGATCCAGTGTGCCAGCGCCTCTCGCTTAAATCCTTCCTCATCCTCCCCTTCCAGCGCATCACTAGACTCAAGCTCCTCCTACAGGTGATTGTGGTGATTCTCTGTTTTCCCTCAAGTTTCTCTCAAGCTCTGTCTAGGAGCAGCTGAGGGAGCTGGGGGGGGGCTCAGCCTGGAGAAAAGGAGGCTCAGGGGGGACTTCTGGCTCTCCACAACTCCCTGAAAGGAGGCTGCAGCCAGGTGGGCATCGGGCTCTGCTCCCAGGGAACAAGGGACAGGAAAAGAGGAAATGGCCTCAAGCTGCACCGGGGAAGGTTCAGGTTGGACATTGAGAAGAATTTCTTCCCAAAAAGGGTTGGCAGGTATTGGAAGGGGCTGCCCAGGGACATGATGGGAGTCCCCATCCCTGGAAGCATTCAGGAAATGATAGAAGTGGCACTGCATGAGACAGTGCTGATTGTGAATCATTTAGGGCTTTATTGTGACACTATTTTAATTGTACTCCAATAAAGAATTTATGGAATCTTCTCAGAACATGCTGATTTACATTTTATTGAACTTTTTGGCTTCCTGCTGGGAAAACAAAGCCTGGGCTCCTTGGCTGCCCTCTAGAAGTCAGCCTGTGTCCACTCTTTGCCTGCAACATTGACTAATAAGGAGCCTTCCAGACAGGGATCGAGCCAGTCCCTAAAGAATTAATTTTGAGCTTCTTCTATGAAGTTCTTCTTTCTGATTATCTGAGCCTCTTTTTAACAGGAGAAAAGGACAATTCTATTTTGTTCATAAACCCATTTGTGTTTTAGTTAGTGGTTGCTTCCTATGCCATGTAACTTCTGTGTGATAATTAATACAATTTAGATTTACAGGAATGCCCTGGTCAGTGTGACTTATCAGTGACATTCTACATCTCAAATTTTTGGCCTTCTTGCCTCCACGTGTCATCAGCTACTTCTGCTTTATTATTTATCCTACTCTTCAGTGGTGGTGATGTCTACCTTTCCCTGCTTGCATCATGAAAATCATCTTTTCTCACACAGAATATCCTGAAAAGAACTCCGCCCGGGTCTGAGGAGGAAGTGCAAGCAACGCAGGCCTATGATGCACTTGAAACGGTAAAGCTGCCAACCCTTTCTGCAACTTTACCTTTGTCTCTAATTAATCATTAACTGTGGGGGCACTGCCGAGGCTCCCCAGGGAATGGTCACGGCCCCAAGGCTGCCAGAGCTCCAGGAGTGTTTGGATAACACTCTCAGGGATGCTCAGGGTGGGATTGTTGGGGTGTCTGTGCAGGGCTGGGAATTGGACTCAATGATCCTTGTGGGTCCCTTCCAACTCAGAATATTCTCTGATTGTAATAAATACCTTTTTTGCAGGAGGATGCCTAAGGAATGGTCACTTATGCTGACTCTTGGGAGTAGTACTGATCTCAGCAGGCAGTTCTGCTCCCACCTCACTGCTCATCTGTTTTCCCTTGCAGCTCATCAAGGATTGCAATGAAAATGTCCAGCGCATGAAGAGCACTGAAGAGCTGATCTACCTCAGCCAGAAGATTGAATTTGAGTGTAAGGTGAGTTCATCCATTCCAGGGGCCTTGCTCTAGCCTAATGCATTTTCTGTCTTTCCCCACAAAGCCACTTTTTGTTCTCCAATCCGATATACACAGAGCTCTTGAACTAGAACATCAGCCATAGGCCAGCTCTTCATCAGTGCTTCCCTTGCCCAATCACTCATGTCAGCCTCCACATGAAGGTGCCTGCCATGACTTACACCTCTCCAGCTGGAGAACTGAAAGTACAATTCCTCAAGAGAAAGGCAGAAATGCAAATCTAAAACTCACAGGGACTCACTGTCGTGTGTATAAATATTTTTGTCTTGCAGATATTCCCACTCATCTCACAGTCGAGGCGACTTGTGAAGTGTGGTGAGTTGACAGCTCTGGACTTCAACAACCCAAGTCCAAAATGGAAAGTCACCACCCGGCCCATCTACTTGCACCTTTTCAATGACTGTCTGCTCCTGTCTCGGCCCAAGGAGTGAGTGTTTCAACACAATTCTTGCTGCCCCTTCTAAAATATCTGGCTCTTTCTGTGCTTTGGTGACAGAGTCCTTTCCCTCTGCCTGCCAGCAAGTGGCAGCCTTTGTCAAGTCCCTCTCCTGTCCTGATCTAATGTGAGTATCATGCAAGTATGTGGAAATTGATAGTCCCAACTCTTAATTACACACTGTAATATAAAAACATATTTTGTGGTCCCTAGCACAACACTTCTATTCTGCCTCTGCATCTCTACAATGTGAAACACTTGAACAATAACCATTTATTCTAATTTTACTTGGTAAATAATATCTTCCTAAAGCACAGTATTGAGGACTAGTGAATGTGCAAATCACTGGTTCATCAAGAGAGTTGTTGGTTAGTTGTGTTGGGGTTTTAGGGTGGTGGGTTTCTTTTTTAGGCTGTAATCTACCAAATAAATTCTGGCAGGACAGAGCTTAGTATTTCTACCCTTTTCATTAAATCCCTTCTCTCTCTTCTCTGGCCTTCTGAGACTTCTAACAAGAGCACTGCTTAGGATGTCTGAAGCAGATGAACACTCATTAAAAGCTTTTTGCTTTCCTGCAGACTACATGGACTCAGTTTGTAACCCTCCTCACCTTAACACTCACACCTTGTTTTGTTCCTCCTCTTCCCCTGCAGAGGTGGACGTTTCGTTGTGTTCGACCACGCTGCTTTCTCGTACGTGCGCGGGGAGAAGTGTGAGATGAAACTCCACGGGGCAAACAAGAATCTATTCCGTCTCTTTCTGCTTCAGAATTACCAGGGAAAGAGAGTGGAGTTCTTGTTTCGGACAGAGACACAGTAAGAGCTCAAGTTTCCTCTCAGTATATCCTATTACCACGACCAGACACCTCCTAAGAGCCTGATGGTTGTCCCTCAGCTGCCCAAATGCTGAAATACCAAATGCAGCTGCTGAGTTGAAAAACATCCTCTTGCTGTAACTATTTCCTTGTGAACCACCTTCCTCCTCTTTCATCATAGCTGCTCATACATTATGTCATACCATCAGCCTCCAAAAATGCAAATTTTTGCTTTTTTCCACCTCCTTTCTCTGCTTCCTTTTGTGTGAGCAGACACCCCCCCACCCCATCTCAGTCAGCACACTGCTGTCCCTCACCCTGAATGCTGACACCTATCCTGTGCTGTTTTCCAGCAGTGAGAAGCTGAGGTGGATCTCTGCGCTGGCTCCTCCGCGGGGAGAACTGGATCTCCTGGAATGCCCTGGTGAGACTGCTCTGCTGCTGCAGCAGTGGGGTTGGGCTGGTTTGCAGGAGTCACAGGCACTGTGAGCTGGGAAACCCCTGAATGATACCAAGGCAGAATATTCAGGGTTTTGTAGATAAAGCACCTACTCATGGGCTTTCCCTCAGTGCCAGGTGCTGACAGTTATTTTATCTATTTTAACTCCTTGTTTTAGATGAAGACCTGTAGCGTCCCTTCCAGTTCTTTTTATTTGGGCAGCTCCTTATTCTCCACCTCCTCTGGAGCTGATGCCCACAGGTTTACTGTTGCTTTCCAGTTTATCAATGTGATCTTTCCTCCCCTTCAGATGCACCACAGGTTCAGTGCATAAAGACTTACAAGGCTCGGGAAAATGATGAGCTGGCTTTGGAGAAGGCAGATATCATCATGGTTATGCAGTACAGCAATGATGGTGAGCAGAATGAACAATGTCTGTCTTAAATTGTTGGACTGAGAGGACAAAGGGATTCTTCATCTTCTTTAAGGAACTTAATTTGCAATCTGAAAGGGGATCTTTTCCTTTACTCTTTGAGTCTTTTTGGAGGGGGCTTTTTTTTGGGAAACAATGAAAAAAAACACATGACTTTTGCCTCATGTTGTACTTTTCCCCACACCCACAGGGTGGATGGAAGGAGTAAAACTCTCAGACCGGGAGAGAGGCTGGTTCCCCTCAGAACACGTGGAAAACATCTCCAGCAAACAGGTGCGGCAGAAGAACCTGAAGGAGGAGCAACGGGTGAAAAATGCCAAGCAGCAGGTCTTCTGCAAGAAATAAGACTCTGTTTGGACCTGTACAGTCTCCCTGCCATGGGGAAACCATGGCTTTTCTATCGTGCCTCAGAAGAAACGCCTCTGCAAAGAGCATAATCCACAGCACTTTGACAGGACCAGGTGCTTTTTGCCAAAGAAAGCGGGAATTCAATCAGGAAAAACTTCCTCGGTGTCAGGAGGACTATGGCAGCAAGAGGAAGAATAAAGGTTGCATGTGTTGCTTGCTTTGTGGTAGTAGGGAAGGGACTTCAATTGGACAGAGGTCTGGGGTCTGGACTTCTGAAAACATATTTCTGGTTATGCCACTGACAAGTTGCGGGACCTTATGCAAGTCACTTCAAGAGTTCTGCCTCAGTTTTGCCATCTGCAAAATGGGGGTAAACTTACCTACCTCACTGCATGTTGTGAGGCTAAATTCACTAGTATTAGCAGCCTGAGAGCTTTGAGTTCCTGTGAAGGAAGGTGCTAAGTGCAAAGCACAACAGAGCTGAGGAGAATATTCCGTTTGAATATCCTCTGGATGCCTTCATGGTGTTGATCTCCATTGTGTAATTTCCATTTAGAGCTGTTTATGTTTTGGATCATGCAAGTCCACTGGGGTTTAGATAGGCAAGTATTTCATTGTACCCAAATGCTGTTAACAGCCCTTGACAGCATTACAAAATCCACTGGAATTAAGCAAAGTTTTCAGAAGCCACTGTGATGATTTCCCCCACCTAAGAGGTGTCATGCTGAGGAATCTGCTTCACAAAGGTCACCTGTCTTCTGAACAAGCATCCCACTAAGCCATCTGAACTGACCATTTTTTTCTTTTTACTCTGCCTCCCCCTGGAAGTAGATCAGTGACTTTGGACAAAGATTTATGTTTTGTGTTGGTACACGCCCCATACAAAATAACCAGGACTAGGCACATGCAATGCAGTGGCACTTTCCTGCTGCTCTTACTCTGATTGCTGATGTGGTATTGCATGCACCATTTTGCACACTTATGGAGAACACTGAGATATTTAGCCACTGTAGATAAAGTCAAAATATGCACCAGGGTCTTTGTTCTTGTTTAGAACTCTCTGGTTTTAAGTCCAGTTTACATGCATTTGTGCAGAACCTGTCTGAGAACATGCCTTCAACTGTAAAATACTGTTTCTGTGTTAAAGTGTTCAGCTCAGTCAATGCAAGATCAAGTTTAAGAATCAATACACCAAAGAAAGCCACGTGTAGCCTTCTTGCATTTAATATATTTGAAGAATTAGTTACCTTCATATCTCCAGCTTTCTGTCTCTGTAACATTCTGCCTTTAAATCCCATTTACATTGTATTTAGAATAGCTCATCACAGCCTATTTATATCAATAATTTTAGCTGGATTAAAAGAAAAAAAAAGTTGCTTTTAGTCCTAATAAACTCATGCACTTCTCCAGTTAAAAACTTTCTGCTTTCCTTGTTACTTAGGTTTTCCTCTCAAATGTAAGTAATTCAATTTTCTGAATATACATGCAGTATTTTTTTGCTGTAACTTTCTAAATGACTGTCAAGTACAAAGAGCTCTCTTAGCAGAGGCAGTAAGGAAAGCTGAGTTTATCTTCATACCTTAAAGTTCTTCAGAGTTATCCCCAGCCCTGGAGAGCTGATGCTGCAGGTTCCACAGTGGTGTTAGCCATCCATAACTCAAGGTAAGCTGAAGGGATGAACTACAGAAAATGAGGGTCTAGCCCACTAGAGCAGAACGACAGGACCCAGTTATTCAACTTTAAATCTATGGTCCAGACAACAACCTGCTAACACCTTTTTTTCACCCCAGAAGAACTGGAGCTGGTCCTGAGCTAAGAGCCAAAGCAAAGCTCTGCCTCAGATTTACAGAAGAATGGTTATAATCCTCCAAAATGTACAGAATGTTCAGGTATCCCAAATGCTTGCTTGTCCCAAGTTGTCATGATTTTCTGCCCTTCCCAAGTCCCCAGGATTGTCAGGGTCTCAGCTGGGACACAGAACACTGCCATGGGATCAGTTCAGCACATCTGTGTAAGGCCATCTCACACAGGCTGCTGAGGCATCCCACATCACTTCAGCTTCATCCAGGAGGAGCCAGCCATACATATTCCCATTCTAAATCAGAAGTCATCTTGTTCAACACCTGAAGTCGAGAGTTCTTTACTCTCAACTTCTGCTCTCAAAAGCAAGCAGGCAGATTGTTCATTAGAGCCTCCCTAGGTGGTTTCTGTGTTAAATTCTGTATGTTGTTAAAATTCCAGTTGACATAGGAAACTTTAAGGGTAATGTTGTCGTGATTGACAGCACTTCTATACTCTTTTAACTCGTTGGATCAAAGGTTAACTTGTCCCTGTCACAGGTACAGCCTTTATTTCCTGATGTTAGGCCTTTGTATGTTGAGGAGCAGTTAAAGTTCAATTTATGCTTCTAAGAACAAGTGCTTATACCCCACCTTACTTTGATTTCTTACACTTCAGAAAGTCCTCAACTTCTCACTATTTAGTTGAACTTTTAGCCCCAGCATCATCCTGCCACCAAGATCCATAAACAGATCTGCACTGAAGTGCTTCTTGACATCTCTCTGATTTGTGCAAGCTTATTGAAATTAGTACATTATCCCTCCAAACTGCACTTTCACAATGCAGGAATTGAGTTAGCAGAGTGCCTGCTGTGTCCTAGCACAGTTGGGATTTCTCCCCTAATGGATACCTGATTTCCAGAAAATCAGTATTAAACAGAAGCATAGGGTTTGTCATTCAAATCCCAACACTTTGCTGCTATTCCCAAAGATTCTGAGAGGTGCCACTGTATCTTCCCCAGGAACCCGTGGAGACTGATATATGGTGTATCTGGACAAAAGAAATTCAGGATTTCTACACTGAAAAATAGAATCATTAAAGACAACCCTCAGAGGGCAGTAAACATTAATTTCTTTCTGTGACAAGGACAGCAATTAAGTACAAGCATGAGCTTCATTTAAAAAGTTTTTTGAGAAGCTGAGAAAGTCATGGTGTATGCCTGAAAATCAAATTATATGACTGCTGTCATTTTTCATGTAAAGTAGTTTAAAATACATGTAAGTATAAAGTACCTTAATATATAAGTATATATATATAAAAATATACATATATATGCATGGCTCAAAAAAACCCCAAAAACTCCCAGTCCTGGAGACCTGTGTTCCTCCTCAAGGAAAATAAATGAAAGCATTCTCCACAGTTCTTATTCCTTTCACAAAAAAAGGTGTCATTAGGACCAGAGTTCAGTCAATAAACACAACTTTGCTCAGAAACAACTTTTAAAGCAGAGAGTGATTTTTCTATTTGCACTTCTTCTAATATTGGAGAGGTCCCACGACCCTCCAAGATCGTTGTGTCTTGTCAGCTGAATGCTGTTCACAAATTAAAGGCCATTTTAGCCCCAACTTCTTGCAGCTGATGGCTGAACTGGGTGCACTGTTAGACCAATTTTACTGCCACCAAAATATTGGCACAAATGTCTCAGCTTACACTTGTTTAACCTGATGAAACGACTTGTAGGTGAAAGCATCTGCAGAAACAAGGCCTTAGAAGCTAAACTGAACCTTGAAACAAAGGCAGGAGGTATGAGGAAACCCTCAGGAGGAGAGCAGTGCAGTGCCAACAATAAGATGGGGAGCCAATGAACAGGAGGAGGATGCAGGATGTTCTATTTTGGTGCATCAGAACACAATTAAGTGAGTCTCTTCATGCAAGCACTGCTCTGTTAGGAGCCTTCTTCTTACTAAGAATTGTTAAGTATTGAAAGGACACAAATTACAGCGCCCAAAAGTCAGAAAGTGCCATTTGTTCCTTGCAGCCTCCAAGTCACTGGAGAACCAGAAGCTGCTGAACACCTGCAGCCACAGCATGTTAAAAAACAAATGTCTTCCTGCCAGGCTACAGGAAAAGAAGAGAATCACAGAATCTTTAGGGTTGGGAGGCACCTCTAGAGATGCTCTAGTCAGGGTCACACAGAGCAGGTGACACAGGAACGTGTCCAGGTGAGTTTGGAATGTCCCCAGAGAGGGAGACTCCGTCCCTGGGCAGCTGTTCCAGTGGAACAGTTCTTTCTATGGAAAGAACTTCTTCCTCGTGTTGAGATTAAACTTCTTGTGGTTTAGTTTATGGCCATTGCTCCTTGTCCCGTCACTGCCCACCACTGAAAAGACTCTAGCACCCTTCTCGCACCAACCCTTTAAAGATATTTATATGGATTATGAGATACCCTCTCACTCTTCCACAGCCCCCCAGCCCCTTTTAGCATTCCGGACCCCTCACCATCTTTGTTTATCTCCACTGGCCCATCCCCAGTGGCTCCTTGTGCTCGTGCTGAGGAGCCCAGAACCGGGTACAGCACTCCAGATATCCCCTCACCCACAGGCGACGAGTTTTGTCCCACCACGCTTTCACAAGGTGACATTTCAGCCAGCTCCTCACCGAGCCCGGAACGCTCCCGTTCCCTCCGTGTGGGGAACAGGCCCCGAGCGCGGGTCCCAGCGCCGTGTGGGGGTTCCTCCCTCACTGTGCCCAGGTGCCCTTGATGAGAGGCGGCCAGGGCCGGGCAGGACGGGCCGCCGGGCGGGGCATTAACCGGGCCGGGCCGGGCTGGGCTGGAGCGGGGCCGTCACGGAGCCGGCATGGACGGGGTGGCCGACGAGCAGCAGCCGGAGGAGCATGCGGCCGGAGGGCTGGGAATGGGCTGTGGTAAGGGTATGGATGAGTGATGCCGGCTCGCGTTAATGACCGGGGGCGAGGCACCCGGCAATGAGCCTAATGAGCAGCCCCGGCCGGGGCTAATCGCTCCTCAGCGATGTTATCCGGGCGCTCATTAAGCTCCCCTCAGCCCCGCCGCGGCTGGCAATGATGGATCCCTCGTGTCCCCCTGGCTTGTAAAAGCACCTGGCCGAGGGCTGGGGCTCTTTCTTTTGTGTCACACAGAAAGGCTCCTCGGTGTTTCTTGGTTGCACTTTCCCCCCTGTCCGGTTTCGCTTCTCCTTGTGTGGCGGGGTCTCTGAAGTTGTTTTTTTCCCGTCTGCCGTGTGTGTGTGTCTCTTCAGGAGGCTTTGTACCAAATGTTCTAAACAACCCCCAAAAAACTCGCAGTGCAAGTGGTTGGCTTGTTCCGAGGAATGTCTAAGGAGGTGGTTGTGAGATGGAGAAGAGGGCTTGGCTTCCTGCGAGTGCACCAGGTGTTCCAGACTGCCTATTCCTGATGTTCCCACTTGGTTAAAATCCCTTCACTTCAGTTTCTGTTTGTCTAAAAGTGGGACAGAGTGATGTTCAGTCTGGTCTCTGAATGATGGGAGAAAGGAGTGGTTTTATAACTCCCCCTTTGTTACCATGAAGGCCCACCTTTCTCTCCAAACTCGGTTTTGCTTTGAGCTCTTTTCCTTGGTAATCTCAAGTGGTTGGGAGGCCTTTGCTGTTTGTTCTAGAAATAAAACACAGTAGTTTACTTTCACTTGGAGGAATATTTCTGTAGAGGGTATAAAACTGCCAGGTGTCCATTTCTGCTACAGGTACAAGGTACCCACATGAGACTTGGACACATATTTTGTGATGTGAACACATACTGGTGTTTGCATAGAAACAAGTAAAAACCCTACTCAAATCATGTGAAAATACTCTTTTTTTCACATAAACAGTGAGACAAGCTCAGATGCAACCAGGAGAATTGGGAAAAGGAATTACATAGACCAGAGCCAGCTCCTGCCTCGTTCAATTCTTGCCCCTGTCCATCAAGATATTTCGTCTCATTTAACAGCAGTGGAAACTTGTTGCTGCTTAACAAGATCAAATTATTATAGCTGTATAGTTTCCTGCTTCTGTTTCTTTCCTCTGCAACTAATTTGGTTCTCTTAATCCTGTAAAAAGCAAATTAGATGCTCTTGGAGCAGCCTGCCACCCCCTCAGACGTCTGTGAAGTTTCTCCCATCTGCTTGGAATTGTGGGGCTCCTCCTTGATAAACAGTTGTTTCAGAAAGAGACATTGAGGCACAAGCAAATCCTTTATTTTGGCATTGCACTAATATACATATCAAAAGCAGAGCATGGTGAAATGAAATGATTTTATTTTTTTCCCCCAAAAATTAAACTATCCACTTTCTCTGTTGTTGCATACTATTGAAATGCTGCCAAGAGTCTGCTCAAACTTTCTTGTCTCCAGACAGAGGCAAACACATGGGTTTGGGTTTATTATTCTACTTCCTTTTTTTAAGAAATAATCACTTTTCAAAAAATTTAAGTTACAGGGATCACACAGACTCACACATTTTGAATCAGTTGGGAGGGTTTTGGAACTTTTTACTTGGAAATGTACATACCAGCTGGGGAAGTGTGAGGCTTTTGTATTATTCTGTTGCCTGTTTCTTGCTGTGTTCTTTCTGACCTGTCTTCTACTATTTGGTCTCTCTTATTTGTAGCACAGTTTGTGGTTTTTGTTAAACTTAGTCAGACTTCTGTACCCAGTTTTGTCCTTACCCCGCTATTTCGCTCCCTATCTTGTCAGTCTGTTATTCAGAAGGGGGACTGAAGCTGCAGAGACATAATTTAAGGCAATTATTAGAAGTTTGTACAATTAATGTTTTTTTGCTTGGCCAGCTTTGTTATGCTAGAGCTCTATAAAAGTAAAAAAGTGATGATGTTTCTCAGGTAATCCCTACTGACACAGTAGACCAGAATTTTGCTTCTGTCTTCCTTTTGTTCATTTTTATAAGGTGACAGGATCTTGCCAGGTCATTGATTTTTGTTCTGTTGCTTATTCCAGAGACCTGTGTTATCCCTGGGGCTGTTTTCTCACTGCTGTATTTGTTATATGCAAGCTTCCTTTTATTCTCTGTGCCTAGAGTTACCTTCTCCTGTAGTTTACAGTTTGCTTTTAAAATGAGGCTTTTCTCATCACAGATGTTTGCATATCTCCATATTGACCATATCAGGTTCTTTGCTGTTGCTTTCCTGGCAGCACCTGTCATTATTTTGAGCTCTCTGGTTCCTGTCACTGTTGGGTTTGTTGTGTGGGTTTCTCCTTCCCCCATAAATGAAACTCCTGATTCAGGCACATCCAGCTTAGGCAGTGTGCATGTGGGGTGGGGTTTGGGGATTTTTTTCCCATTTTTGTCTTGTAGAGTGCCAGGATGAAAAGGAGAACATGCTGCTGAATGTAGAGCACACTGTGGCAGATGCTGATGCTGTTGGTGGCCACAGTGCAGGGAGCAGTGTGCTCCCTGCATTCCCAGGCACAGCCAGACAAGGAAAAGTCGAGGATAACTTGGAAACAGAAGATGGGAACAGCTCTGTAAAGAAGGTGGAAGAAGATGGGGGATACAGCACCCTGCAGGCAGCTGGGTTGTCTTCCCAAGGCTCGGTGGTCCTTGATGGCCAGCACGACTTTGCCTCAGCCTGTGGGCAACCATTGGATTTCTGTGGTGACACGAAGGTTGGATTGGCACAGGAGCCCACAGGTCAGTCAGGGTCACAAGAGCACGCTGAGAGTTACTGCCCTGCTGGGACTGAAAAGAATGCAGAGAAGGAAGAAACTAAGAAAGCATCCAGTGGAGTGGCTGGAGCTCCCTGCAGGCAGGGGGAGATTGGCCCAGCCCTTCATCAACTCAAAGATGCTCCAGCCAGCACTGCAGCTCAGAATTCCTACAAGGGGCCTTCAGTGCTGAAGTCCAGAGGCAGCCATGATGTGGCCAAGGGAAGGAAATCCTTACCTGTCAAGAAGAAGCCTCGCACCTTCTATAATGCAGGTAGATCCCAGGGCATACACTGGCACACGGTGACATTGGCAGTGCCGGTGGCACTTGGTGTTTCCTTCCCTGGGCTGATCTGCTCTAACTGGTGTTGCACTGCACTCCACACCATTAGATGTGTGAAGACTTCCACAAATAAAGGTTGCTGAGTGTCTTTTGTTTGAAGCATCACTAGCAGTGCTCTTTGCTTTTGAAACAGCAAAAGAAGATTTTTGTTTCTTTTTGTGGTTTTTTAAAAAAATGTTTTATGTTACTCATGTATTTCTAACTGTAGTAAAAATGTTAATTTTTTTTCTGTTTTCCTCTCTTTTTTTTTTTTTCTTCATTTCTTGTCACATACTTCCCATCTCTCTCACTCTTTGGACAATGCATAATTTCTAGAGCAGCTAGAGGAGCTGGAGAAGATGTTCCAGGAAGACCACTATCCAGACAATGAGAAGAGGAGGGAGATTGCAGCTGTGGTTGGTGTGACACCACAGCGTATCCTGGTAACACCTGCTGGGGGGACAGTGCTGCCTGTGGGTTCTGTGCAGAAAAGGGATGGACAGAGACTGGGACATTGCCAGTGTTCCCATGTGTAGATGGTTTCTTCCCTGAGTGCATTCCTTTCTTCCCATTTTTCAGGTCTGGTTTCAGAATCGCAGGGCAAAGTGGCGGAAATTGCAGAAGTTGAATATGAAGGGCAACAGAAAATACCCAGCATCATCACCTCTGTCAGTCCCCTTTGAATCAGAGGGTTGTGGGTGAGGAACTTGCTCTGTTTTCTCATTTCTCCATAATTGATACCTAAGAAATTAAATATTTTTGTTTGCCGTTTCCTTTACATTTAAAGAGTGAACAGCTGAGCATTGCGTTGGACCTAGGTAGCCTGTCAGATTTCTGGGTAAATTGTGGTGGACCCTCTTAAAAGTCCTATTGATTAACTTATAGCACAGATTAATCAAATTCATTTTGAAATAAAACTATCGCAATTGCTCTGGCTGATGTCACGTGGAGAGCAAGGGATGAGATGGAAAAGTTTGTGGAATCATCTCTTCATTTTTAGTTTCTGTGAATGCATCGCCCAGGTGCTTTGGGTGTGCTCAGGGAGTCTTTTAACCCGGTTCTCCCATCATTGCTTTCCATTTCCATGGAGTTTCACTTGGTGGTGGAAATGCTGCTTGCTTAGATCAGTCTTAGAAAGTCATGGACTTCTTTGAAAAATTACAAGGTAGCACCTTTCATGTGTGAGCGGAGGACGTTAATGGGGAGGAAAGGGGATTTGTGAGAGGATAGAAGAGTGCCCCTTGTAGGATAGAAGAGTGCATGATTGGTCATAATGCCCTGCCCTGTGCTCTATGTCTGCCTGCAGGACATCTCCTCTGCCTGTGTCTCTGTTGCCTGATGCTGCTGGAGACCAGCCTGCCGTGCTGGGAGGAGACCCTGGAGCTGGGAACTCCTCCAGTCTGCTCAGCACACACCCTGCATCCCTCACTTCTGCCTCAGGTGAGACCAGCACAAGTGTTTTGCACAGCTGCAGCATTAGCTGGTGAAGCTGGGAGGTTCCTAAATGCTTTATGAAAGGCCATGTCAGAGCCTTCTGCCATCAGTGCAAAAAGTGACACCAGGTCACTCGGAACCCAGGCTGAGAAAGTTGGGGCTGTCCTGCCTGGTGGAGAAGAGGTTTTATGGAGACCTCAAAGGAACCTTCCAGTATCTGAAGGAGCCTACAAGAAAGCTGCAGAGGGACTTTTCATCAGGAACTGTAGTGGTGGGACAAGAGGCAATGGCTTCAAACTGAAAGAGGGGAAATTCAGGTTAGATATTAGGAAGAAATTCTTTCCTGTAAGGATGGTGAGGCACTGGCACAGACAGACTGTTCCTGCCCTAGCACAAGGCAGCAAGGAATTCTGAACAGGACTTCATAAGGATAAGTGAGCAGGGCATTCTTCCTTAATAGCTGTTTGACACTGGTCCTGCTGCTGTAAATGATGAGGGAAGTGTTGTTCTAGTTCTGATGTTCTCCATGGCAGATACACACTCCCCATATTCTGGTTTAGATGGAAACATTCTGGCTACAGCCTGAGCCAAGTGAGCTGCATGAGGAGGGTGCACTCTGTGAACTGCTGGTGTTGTGGAGGCTCCCTCAGGTACTCCATACCTTTGGATGATTAAAGGGGCTTTCTTGGCTTCACCAGGCTGGGCAAGTTTCCATTTTGTGCAAGACCACGAGGGAGTGAGAGCAGCTGAGTTCCAAAGCTGAGGGCTGAATTAAATCACTGTTGCAGTGGAGTTTTAAGTCAGTGGGGTGTGCTGTTCAACCAGTTTTCTACCCGAGCTGTGTTTAAAGATTGATGGCAATGAAAGAGAGAGGATTTGTTTAATTGTTTATTGATGTGTGCAGTCCAAGAGCATTCCCTAGAGTCAGAGGTGCTCCCTAAAGCATTTCCTAGATATGTTTGTGTTTTCAAGTTGGCACAATATGAAAAGATTTCCAAAGTGATGAGGACTCCTCCACTTCCTCAGGGACGGATATCCCGAGCAGTAGATGTGCTGACGTGTGGTACTGCTGTGTGTGTTTTCCTGCTTCCCAGTGTGATTAATTATTTGGAATTTCATGCCATCGTGGATGTCCCCTCATTGTATTCTAAATATATCAGTATTTAGTTACCAGTATTAAGGCCAGTTCCTGCAACTCATTTTCTAAGAATGACTCAAATTTTTTAATAGTGCTTTTACCTTAAAGGAATTTTGGCACAGTGGAAAGCAACTGTAAGGTTGCATCAATAAGCTTAGAATGCTTCATGTGTTGCTAAAAGTGTGTATTTGAGATACTTTCTTGATAACCTAATTTAGTACTTCTGTCATTTAAATTTGCCTGTCATCCTCTCAAGGCAAGAGCTCCTTTAGTCAATCCAGTGACCTTTCTAACCAATAGGACTATAATTCAGCTATTTCCAGTTTTTCCACTTCTTGCAACAGAGAAAATATGGTCAAAGTGTTTGAGTAATTCACTGCTTTCAGTGAACATTCTGGAGCACAATGGTCAGGAGAATCAGTGCTAAAGAAGGGTTTAAAAAAATCAGAAGAGATCTTCAGTTTCATTTCTGGCTAAGCCAAAACCCAGGAATGTGAGAGGCACATCAGAGATGCTGCCTGGCATGGCATAGTGTGTTCAAACAGAAAAATAAACTACTGAGAACTGCCTGGGCATTTGGATGCTTTAGAGATGCCATCCTAGATCTTGCTTCAGTTTTCTGACTGAGCCCAAAATCAGGGCTATGAAACCTTGAAAAATTATCCTTGAGACATTGTGATTCCTTCTCTCCATGGCTGCAGAGAACTGGAAAAAGCAGAATGTGGGAAGATGCAATAAGAGACAGAACTGCTCAGCACACCAGGGAATCTGAGAAACAGTGCTGCAAGATGTTGAAGTGGAAACTCATCATCATCTCTCTGGACATGTGTTCCAAAATTTTCTGAAGGCTGCTAATGCTTGTTGTGGCATCTTTATGTTTAGGTTTGTGTTCAAGGCCTTTGATTCACACCTGGTAGAGTGCATTTGATGTTACTCTCTGTGCCTGCAAGGGTGAAGTGCAGCTGCAGACTTTCCCTCAAAGCTTTGCCATGTGTAGGAGTGCTTCACCTGAGCAGCTGGTGATATTTTCTCTTCTCTTCTCTTCTCTTCCTCATCGTTGTGCTGGTACAGCCTAGCTAGACTGGAGAAATCACTGCAGCTTCCTGCACACTTGATGGCTACACTTGTGAAGAGAGAAACCATTTGCTAATTACCATTTGCTAATAAGAGAGAAATTCATTTTCTTGTGCCATGCCCAAGCTTCTTGAGCTTCGTATAGTTGTTACTCTGGATCACCAGCATCCCTGATTCTGGCCTTTAATTTCCTCTATTGTCCTCTTTCCACAGAGGCTGTTCTGTAGGAAACTGTCCTTCTCTCCTTTTCCAGCAGTGATTGAGGAAACAGGTCACCAAACAAGATTCTAGCAATCAAAAGGTCTTGGTTTCCTTTTCCATCTCCCAGCTTCTTTTTCCCAAGGACCTTCAGCTGCCATCTCTACTTTTTTAATTTTTGTTTTTGGCATGACTCATCAGAGGCCAAACCAGGAGTGAAAATGCGTTTCAGTGGCCTAGACAGTGGATTTGTAAAGGCACAGCTTTTTTTTTTCAAATCACAGTTCATGTTTTCAGAAGGGTGATCTGTGCAGTACAGTACTCCCAGAGGACAGTAGAAATGGAAGATGACTGGGGGATTGTTCCTGGCTCTTTTCCAGGAAGTACTTTGCTTCATTTGGCTGACTTCTTGAGAGCTGGATAAAGATAGTATGCAGAGACTGAAATCACAGAGGTAATTTTATTTAACCAA
The DNA here is from genome assembly GCA_013400955.1 of Drymodes brunneopygia. Classification (NCBI taxonomy): domain Eukaryota; kingdom Metazoa; phylum Chordata; class Aves; order Passeriformes; family Petroicidae; genus Drymodes; species Drymodes brunneopygia. The sequence goes on along the minus strand of VZTZ01024317.1, from coordinate 34,724 downwards.
TAAACATCATCCTGTGTTCCAGAGAGCTTGCTACTACTTGCTTTTGCTTCTCAACAGCAGTGCTGGTACTAATTTACTTTTATTCCCATCAATTCCCCTCCACTCTTTTATTGGCATCTTGCTTTTCTGTCTTGCTCCTCTCGTCATTCCCTCTGCTCGCTCCTGCTGATTCCCAGTGTGACAGCACGGTGTGACAATCTCTGTTTCATTCACAGCCTCCTCGGTGGCCGGGATGGTGGCACCTTGTGAAGCACAGGCTCAGAGCAAGGCACTGCCGCAGCTGCCCTTCAGTTCCAGCGGCCTGGAGTGCTTCCCTAACCTTCCCAGCCCTCCTCCCATCCGAAGGGCCAGCCTGACGCTCAGCCTGGCCTTCAACCCCCACAGCCACATTGTTCCCCTGATGCTGGACACGCCCAGCAGTGACTGCAGCTTGGCCAGTCAGGAAAGTGGCCCCGGGGAAGCCTTCACCTACGGCCTCCAGAATCAAGGGTAGGAGCAGATGAGAATGTCTTTGAGGGGGATGAAAAAAGCAGCCCCTGGGAGAAGCCTGGGGAGGGTGAAGGTGGGACAGGGGATGAGGAATTAAGTGGGAGCATAAATGAACCGTGAGATGCAGGTGTGAGAGTATACTTTAAATGGAGAATGAAAAGCTGTATGATGTGCTTGCTGTGAGATAGGTGCTGCCTGTGCTCAGAGTGCTCTCAGAGTTGCATGCCTGTCAAGTGAAAGTGAGGGTGTTCCAAGGTGCTTTGGAGAGTGGGAAGATAATCCCCACTAATACCCATTGTTGAAGAATTTTGCTGTGAAAGCACTTGGCTCAAGTGGCTTCTGTTGCCCTTGTCCTGTGCCTGGCATTTGAGAGGAAGGCTTGGCAATAAAGCAGTTGTTAATTGGACAGGTTGCTGTAGCTGTTGACCTTTCTTTAATCTCTGGGTTGCCTCTCTCCTTGCTCTCTGCAGCTTCAGTTCACCAGTTTCCTGCCCTTACCCTGAGCAGCTGGAGCCTGGAGACAGCCTGGAGGCCACCTACTGCCAGTACAGCAGCCAGGGGGGAATCTACCAGCTCTCCCAGTTCTGCCACCCAGGTCACCTGGCTAGCAGTGTGTTCTCCAGTGACCACCTCCCTCCTCCAACACCCATGGAGTCCCATCCAGTTTTCCCTGACTTACCTGGCAGCAGTGGAGCCATAACCTATGGAGCCACACAAGGCTATGTACAAAACCACACAGGGGGACCACTCATGTCACAGCAGCCAAGTGGAAATTCAGGTAAATTTCTGAAGTATTTTGGCATCCCATTCCTCTGGAGTAACTAAACAACACCCTGAAACATTCAGCATGATCAGTGGATTTACTGATGACTGTGACAGAAGGAAGGAATGTCCACATACCTGCTCGAATCTATAGATGATCCCATCTTTTTTTCACTTAATTTCCTTGTATGCTTGGATTTTTTTAAAGTATTGAGTGACCCGTTCACTTGAATCAAAATTTACAACCCAGACTGCACATGTCAGGAAATGTGAATGTGTCAGGTAGTGTAGAGGTTTTGTCTGGACTGGAGAAGTCGCTTTCCTTTTCCAGGAGTGTCCTGTTGTGTAAACCAACATCCCTTTGTTGCATGTGGTGGGAGGCAAGGGTAGGGTGCAAAGTGGAAAAGGTGCCACAGCAGATGGGATAGTTGGAGATAGTGAGGAAAAACAGGCTTTTCTCACTGTTTGTCTTCTGCAGAAACCAGTTTGAGTTTGAGTCATGTTATGTATCTTAGGGTAGTGCAAAAGAAGAGAGAGACAGGAGCCAACAGAGTATGGACATAGATTCTTCCTCTGACTTGAATTTGCAACAGCACTGGGATGAAGGCACTCCAGCATAATTTTCTGAAAAAAAAACTAGGTAAAAATGGCATTGTTGATCTCCTTGTTTTGTGTCTAGGGATTGTATTTTGAAGTTATTCAATCCCAAGTATAATCAAATGACAAACTGTTATAGTTAATTCATTTGGTCTGACAGGTTTGTTAAATTAAGGTCACTCTCCAAACGCTCCGTCCCTTGTCTTATGAGATGAGAGAACAAAGAATTTTAGACCCCAGATGCTGCTGCTGTTCTTGTACCAGTTCTGTGGACCTTGTCAGGGAGGGAAGTGTGACTCAGAGTCTGACTCACATCAGGCTGCAGGCTGGCTCCTGTCCCCACTCTTCACAGCTGACATTGTGCAGGATAGGTTGGCAGCACCCGTGCTAGCTAATGCACTTGGCCCTGCTCCCTGGTCTAGTTCCAAGGCATAATTATTATTTTGTGTGGTTTTTCAGTCAGAAGTACCAGAAATAATGAGAGGGCTGTGCCCCAGACTGCATAAAACTGAATGTTTTTATAGCTTGATGTCCAAGTGTGTGTTGCATTCCTTGGGCCATGTTGTGTGAGCATGAAGGGGTGTGTAAAGGTGCAAGCTGGTGAAGTTGGAAGGTTGTTGAAGGAACAGAGGGGCAGAGTTGATATTCTTTTACTCCATACTTCTGTCCAGAGCACAATCAGCAGTGAATGGCTTTTCTGTTATGCAGTAGGGATGACCAAGTTCACAGAATCACAGAATCCTGGAACGGCTTGATTTGGAAGGGACCTTAAAGCTCATCCAATTCCAACCCCCTGCTATGGACAGGCACACCTTCCATTAGACCAGGTTGTCAAGGGCCCCATCCCACCTGGTCTTGAACCAGGGATGGGGCAGCCACAACTCCTCTGAGTTCCAGTGCCTTACCACCCTCACAAGGGAGGAATTTCTTCCTGAAAAGGTTCCAGGATTCCCAAGGTGCAGGGCTGGGAACCAGTCTATCAGTGCAGACACACCTGTGAGTCCTACATCAGCACATAAGCAAGTGAGCAGCTTAATTGAATTATGGATATTAATTAACAAAACATTCCTGCTTCTTGGTTTACAGCTTTTATAAATGAAAGTGAAGATTAAGCATCCAGCTTATGCTTGGCAGAGCTAACTTGGAAAATGGGACTGGAAAAAAAACCTGGGGGGGTGTCTCTACTGTCATTACATACACTCAGAATCAGGGCTGAGTAGCATCATGGATTTTTTTTTTTTTTAGATTATAACAATGGTCTGAACTTGCTAAGCTTTTCTTCCTAAGAACCATGTTTTGGATAAATACACTGCAGTGTGAACAGCAGAGTGATCCTTGATGTGTGTGTGGTGTCTGCTGCACTGCAGTGCTGTGTTTGCTCTGAGCAAAGCACAACACACACATCTTGTACACAGACATGCTTTCATTATTTTCATCATTCTGTCTTTTCTTGGTGGCTTTTCCCTCAGCAGACATCCCTGCCTATCCAACTGTGCCCTGGAGTGATTTCTACATGCAGGGAGCTCCTTTCTCCAATCAGCTGCATTCCCAAATGCCTTTGTCTGGCATGGCAGGAGGACAGTACTTCCCAGAGCCATATCTCCTTCAAGTGCCCAATGGAACAGCACTGGAATCCATGCCACAGACTGCAAAACAAACGGGAGTGACACCACCAGAGCAAAGTTCCTGCCAGAGCCACCAAACAGAGCCAGAGTTGGCAGCACTCCCTGAAAATGAGGATGTAGAGAGCAGCAGCAAGAAAGGAGAGACTATTGTTGGTAACCAACTGATTGTTTTCTTGCAGAAGGAGGAGGGGGAAGGAAGGAGTTCCAAGACTGCAGTAGCTCCCCTGAATGCAGGGTGAAAATTGTGGCATGATTTTTTTATGAGCTGCTGCCTGAGACAGCTCCCATGATCCTATAGCTAGTTCTTAAATCCATCTGTTTTTAGAAATGGGGGCAGAAAAGTCAGTGAAATAGATGGCAAAGTTCTGTGTTTCCTCAGCCATCATCTCTTGTGAGCTGCATGGCTGCACAGAACTGATTATTTCTAAGATTTCCAGAGCCATAAACACCTCTCTTCAAGGCAGAACTTCAGCAAGAAGGGAGGAGGGGAAGGGAGGGTTTTCTGTTTGGATTCTCAGGCTTTTATCTTGGAAACAGAATTACCTTACTTTAGAATTGTTGAAAGGTGTCATATGCCATAAATATTCTTTGGAGGGGTGTCTGTGGCGGGGGTGTGTGTGTGTCTAATTTTGAAATATAAAACATTTGAAAAATTCAAGGTTCTTTGTGTCATGTGAGATCACATTTTCTTACTAATCTGTTTGGGTGTTTTTTCAGAAATTAAAGAAGAAACTAATGACTGATGCTGCACTCTGAGAAAAAGGAACAAAGGAAGAGGAAAAATTGCTATTTTAAACTCTGCAAAATAGGAAGAGTCAGAAAGAGATGAGAATAATATTATTTGCAACAGATGCACTTTTTTATTTCCTTTTTTGGTTGTATTTTTTTTCTTGTTGCCATAATTATTTTCTTGCTGAAGAAAGAAGCAGGGATATTTCACTCAATGAAAGTTGCTGCTTTTTTTTTTTTTTTTTTTTTTTTTTTTTTTTTTAAATCTCGTCGTTNTTTTGCAAATCTCCTGGCTTTATCCTTCTTAATGAATTCTAATCTTGACTGGCCCTCAGACAGGAAAGAGCTCATACAGGAACCACAGTCCCATGGGTGAAAATTCCAGATCATGCAAGAGTCAGAAGGCCTGGCTGCTGTCCTGGAATACACAGGAAGAGAAACCAGGAGGAATAAGATAGATGCAAAACAGGAGGAGGAACTCCAGCAACTACTCATCATTTTAGGGACTCCAGACAGAAGAAGAAGTGTCGTTGGAAGTCCATCAGTGATTTGGTGTTTTCTAGCCTTGAATTACTTCTAAAAAAAATTATTTTCATTGTAAAACTTGAACAATAAACAGCAGCAAGACTGTAACTATGAATGCTGGCAGTGTAAGCAGATCCCTGTCTATTATTAGTTGGTTTAGCATCCCATTTGAATTGATCTGTTTGATCTTGGCTCCTGCTTTGCCTGGGAAACAGATGCAATGTGTCTCTGAAATCAGTGGTCACAGCAGCAGGAGCAGAGGACTCCAGTGAGGAGACTGTTCACTCTGAGAGCTGCAGGCCCCAGGAATTGTGCTTCCCAGAGGAGCTGGAACCACCTGCATGTGTAGGATGTATAATATGAGTGGCTAAAATGGATGTCAGGTGCTGGTTGTGTCCTTATGAGGGAAGAGCATTGTGTTGTAGGAAGAGGACATGCATTTCCTGTGTTTAACCCTGACTCTTTCCACTGGCTTTTAGACACAGACAATGCCCAAACTATTTTTATATTTACTGTGATGTGGGTGCCCCTCCTGTACCTTGTGAAATCAGGCATTACCAGGTCTTTGGTTTCAGTTCCTCTGCAGTCTGTCCATGGAGTGTCTGGCAGGAGCTGGATGCTGCAGCTCCTCTCCTTTCTCTTCCTCCTGTAAAACACTGGTTTGTGTCTGGCAGGGGCTGAATAGTCAGGGACAGATTTTGAGTCTACAGCTTTGTGTGGCTATTCTGCAATTTCCATTTCCTACAGCAAAAGTGAATTCTGGCCTGTAATAAACTGAGAATGGCTGGGAATGTGCATTAGTTCACACTTGTTTCACTCATCCTTAGCTGAACAGCCTAAAACAACATTTCAAGAGGTGTGAAAAGAGTTTTCACTGCAATGACAAATCACTCTCAAAGTTGTTCATGGTGACCAAAATTCATCTTAGCAAGGGCTGCCTGGGAATCTTGCCTGGATCCCAAACCAGATCTTCCAGATTTGGAAGAGGACAAAAAGAACAGAATGCCAGTTTGTTCAGCCTTAGCTGCCCCTTCTCATAGAATGAGGAAGAAAATAATTTAGTGTGCTTTTTGAGAAATGCACATTTTCAGAAATAGCCTTTGGGATGTGGTCTGGTGGCAGAGTTACCCCCCCAGCTCATGTCATCTGCCTACAGCATTCCCAATCCAAATGTGACACTAAGCACAAAGTTTTATGTGCTGCAGTCTCAAAAAGTTTGGGGAGTGAATGAGCACAGTGAAATTTTTGAAATGGCCAATGCTTTGCATTTAAGCTCTTGGGTAAAACATAAACTTTCTGGGAATGGTCCTGTTCATTTCCATGCTTGTACTTTAAACTGGCCAGGTTCAATTGGGCTTGGAGTTCTGAACTGAGATTTCTTTCCTGTGGGAAAGAAGAGGAAAGGGTGGGTACTTGAGAATCCATGGATGGCCAGATTTCATCCCCTTTGTGCTCCTCCTGACTTTGGAGCCAAACCAAGGTTAACCAGAGGCAAGATTTTTTTTTCCCAGTGCTGCCTGTGGCAGAAGCAGTGACAGCCTGTGACCATGTGGCAGCTGTGCCACCAAGGTGAGGAGCCTTCCATCCTCATGAGAGCCTCCCTGTTGCACCTGCAATCCATGAATCCATGCTGCTGAATCCCAGCAGTCCAGGCTCCTCTGCTGTTCTACCTGCTGCAGCTTAATGGAATTAGGTGAGTGTTGGACAAGACAGCATGGGTGCTTTCAGTAGCTATTCCCTTTTTATGTTTTAGGGTGGGCAGGATCAAAATTCCAAATTCCATGGCTGCCTGGCTGTGGCACCTCCTTTGAAGTGTGGAGAATTGTTTTGCCTCTGTATTGTCATTTGAACTGGAAGTGCCAAGCAGTCAGGATTTTGAAGTGAGTCAGGCTTGGTGCAAATAGAGAAGGCTGTGTGTGTTATCAAGTGTTGCTGGGGTTTTTCCAAGTTGTTTTTCGAGGTGGAAAGGCAGACTGTGGATGGATTTCTGTTGGATTTGTGCAGTGCCCTGGCTGTAAGACTGGAAATGGGAGTGAGGATATTGTCACAAAGTTATTTCCACAGAAGAAAAGCACTGTGAGGTTCTGTCCAGTCCCCCAAAGCATGGCTGTTCAGCTGACAGTGCACACGTTTGTGTCTATCCCCTATTTGCATATTTTAGCATAATTAATTTTTAAACTACTGCTACTTCTAAATAGCTGATGTGGAACCAGGTAAATTTGGTGTATTAACCTTTTTCTGTGTGCCTTGGCCAGCAAAAAGACATTCTTTTCTACAAACAAGTCCTGTTTTATGTGATGAGAGTACATGAACTCTCATGAATTAACTCTTCAGTTTTAGTAAACAAGAGAAACCTTTTCTTACAGGCCTCTTAGTTTCTGCAAGGAGGGATACATTAGAAAGTATCAACATTAATTCAGTTCAACAGCAGGAATTATATTTGCATTTATTATAAAGATTGCTGCAGGTCAGATGAGACAATCATCTGTTGCTGGGTGTTAAATGTTGATTTCCCTTCACGCAGCTGTGCTAAGCAGAACACATTAAAACCCCCCCAGAACAAACCAAACCCCAATCCATCACCTGCCCCTGCTCTCCATCTCCACAGATAAGTGCTGATGGAAACACCTGGGAGACCTCATTTAGCTTAATGATAATCACACCTTCAGAACTGATAATTCATCTGCCAGGTGAGCCTGCACAGCTCAGTCATCAAACCAACTTCAGGGACACATTCCTTGATCTTCCTGTGTGTCCCACATCCCACGTCAGCCTGGTCCATCAGGAAAAGGGCTGGGTAAATTTTGAAGATTAAGGCAACAGCTTCATCGAGCCCAGGGCTGTGATAGCAGTGTCCTAAGGGCTGTTGCTGGAGAAAAGAACTGCTGAAAAGTGTTTGATTTTACAGCAAGGCAGCTGGGAATAGCCAGGAGTTTCAAAGTTCCTGTTATATGCGGGATACAAGCCACTCTCTTTTGGTGCTTCCTGTGCTCATTAGAGATTTTTACAGTGCTTTAAACAAGGTGGAGAAGTTCTCCCCTAGACTGTTTTCAGGAATTTGGAGCAAAGTGTCTCTTGGATCCACCTCACCTTCTGGTGCTGGGGCAGAGAGGAACCCAGCTCCTCCAGCACTCCCTGCTGTGACAGGTAAAAACCTCGCCATAGTTTCTGGGGAGAGGACCCAGTCTCCCTTTCCTCTGGGGGAAGATGATTTAGTCCTTGCTTTTCTCACTTACCCTTAGCAGGGAAGTCACATGGCCCCTTACTCTCAATTCAGTTGCTTTGGGAATTTGTGTGGTGGGTTTTTTTTTTCCTTCTTTGGGAGTGGAACCTGCATGTTCCCACATCAGTCCCACCTGCATGCCTGAGAGCTTGGGCACAGCCTGTTCCTTTTCCTTTTTTGTGCCCAAAACCTTCCCGGTGCCTGGGGAGCCTTAGAATCACAGGAACATGGAAGAGTTTGGGTCAGAAGGGACCTTAAAGATCAACTTTTCCACTATCCCAGGGTGCTCCAAGCCCTATCTAAACTGGCCTTGAACACTCCCAGGGCTGGGACAGCCACAGTCCTCTGGGCAGCTGTGCCAGGGCCTCCCCACCCTCACAGGGGAGAATTTCTTCCTGATGTCCCATCCAAACCCACTCTGTGTCATGTGAAGCCATTCCCCTTGCTCTGTCACTCCAGTTCCTGATGAAAAGTCCCTCTCCAGCTTCCCTGTAGCCCCTTCAGCTACTGGAAGGTTCTGTGAGGTGTCCACACACCAACCTTCTCCTCTCCANTATCATAAAGCAAAAATCATTTCCTTTTTTTCTTTTTTTTTTTTTTTTTTTTCAAATTAGGCTCTCCACCCTGCCAGAGCTGCTTTCCTGAGTCATTCCACTGATTGTGAACAGTTTTAAACTCTGCACGAAGGGAGGAAATGGAAAGGGAATCCCCATCTCCCTGCCTCCCTACAGGTGAGAGCTTCCCTGTGGTGCTGGGCTGCTCCCACGGGACAGCCCCTGCATGAGGGAGGAGTGAGCNCCAATCCATCACCTGCCCCTGCTCTCCATCTCCACAGATAAGTGCTGATGGAAACACCTGGGAGACCTCATTTAGCTTAATGATAATCACACCTTCAGAACTGATAATTCATCTGCCAGGTGAGCCTGCACAGCTCAGTCATCAAACCAACTTCAGGGACACATTCCTTGATCTTCCTGTGTGTCCCACATCCCACGTCAGCCTGGTCCATCAGGAAAAGGGCTGGGTAAATTTTGAAGATTAAGGCAACAGCTTCATCGAGCCCAGGGCTGTGATAGCAGTGTCCTAAGGGCTGTTGCTGGAGAAAAGAACTGCAGAAAAGTGTTTGATTTTACAGCAAGGCAGCTGGGAATAGCCAGGAGTTTCAAAGTTCCTGTTATATACGGGATTGAAGCCACTCTCTTCTGGTGCTTCCTGTGCTCTCTGTGCTCATTAGAGATTTTTACAGTGCTTTAAACAAGGTGGAGAAGTTCTCCCCTAGACTGTTTTCAGGAATTTGGAGCAAAGTGTCTCTTGGATCCACCTCACCTTCTGGTGCTGGGGCAGAGAGGGAATCCAGCTCCTCCAGCACTCCCTGCTGTGACAGGTAAAAACCTCGCCATAGTTTTTGGGGAGGGGACCCAGTCTCCCTTTCCCCGGGGGGAAGATGATTTCATCCTTGCTTTTCTCACTTACCCTTAGCAGGGAAGTCACGTGGCAACTTATTCTCAACCCAGTTGCTTTGGGAATTTGTGTGTTGGGTTTTTTTTTTTTCTTTTTTGGGAGTGGAACCTGCATGTTCCCACATCAGTCCCACCTGCATGCCTGAGAGCTTGGGCACAGCCTGTTCCTTTTCCTTTTTTGTGCCCAAAACCTTCCCGGTGCCTGGGGAGCCTTAGAATCACAGGAACATGGAAGAGTTTGGGTCAGAAGGGACCTTAAAGATCAACTTTTCCACTATCCCAGGGTGCTCCAAGCCCTATCTAAACTGGCCTTGAACACTCCCAGGGCTGGGACAGCCACAGTCCTCTGGGCAGCTGTGCCAGGGCCTCCCCACCCTCACAGGGGAGAATTTCTTCCTGATGTCCCATCCAAACCCACTCTGTGTCATGTGAAGCCATTCCCCTTGCTCTGTCACTCCAGTTCCTGATGAAAAGTCCCTCTCCAGCTTCCCTGTAGCCCCTTCAGCTACTGGAAGGTTCTGTGAGGTGTCCACACACCAACCTTCTCCTCTCCAGGCTGGACAGCCCCAACTTTCCCAGCCTGTCTCCACAGGGAAGATGCTGCAATGACTTCTGGACAGCTGCTTCGTTCAGCCCCTGCTGGGAATGAAGGAACTGAAATTCAGGTGGGATCCCCAGCCCGAGTTTGGGTGCTGTGCTCTGGTGTGTGCATGCTGGGCTGGTTGGAGCAGAGCCCTGGGGAGCATGGGGGGCTGTCCTCTCCTCACCCCAGCACAGGCACTGGGGACACTGGTGGCAGCCCTGGAGCCATCCCACAGCCTGCTGTGCCAGCTGGGCTGTTTACATTTGCTCCCTTTGCAACGAGGCAGAGGCTGAAAATGTTTCCCATAATTTGTGTTTGCTGTTGGCCGCAGAAGAGTCACGGTTTATTTTTACAGTAACCTCGCATTTTGAAAAGGCACCTTCCTGTTTGTGTTCTGTTTGTCCCTGCAGTGGCAGAGGGACACGTGCCCTCCCAGCCTGTGGAGAGCAGGAGATGGGACTCGGGAGAAACTGCTGGAAATCTCTGCTGATTCATTTAGACAATGGCTCAGGAAGAAATGCCCTTTGTGTACTGATGGCTGAATAGCAGCCAACCTATCATAAAGCAAAAGTCATTGCCTTTTTTTCTTCTTTTTTTTTTTTTTTTTCAAATTAGGCTCTCCACCCTGCCAGAGCTGCTTTCCTGAGTCATTCCACTGATTGTGAACAGTTTTAAACTCTGCACGAAGGGAGGAAATGGAAAGGGAATCCCCATCTCCCTGCCTCCCTACAGGTGAGAGCTTCCCTGTGGTGCTGGGCTGCTCCCACGGGACAGCCTCTGCATGAGGGAGGAGTGAGCAACTGAAGAAATTTGCATCTCTCTGCTATGGCTAAAAAGCAACTGGGTAAAAGTGGAAAAGTGAGGGTGAAGTGGGCAGCACGTGGCTGGTCATAGAGGGTACAAATTAGGACTGCAGGAATGGGTTTAGTTCCTCTCTGACCTCCTTGTGCAATGAAATAATTTCTGCCCCAAGGCTGAGTTAGACAGGACATGCAGCCCAGAGTCANCCTACAGGTGAGAGCTGCCCTGTGGTGCTGGGCTGCTCCCACGGGAGAGCCTCTGCATGGGGGAGGAGTGAGCAACCGAAGGAATTTGCATCTCTCTCTCTACTATGGCTAAAAAGCAACTGGGTAAAAGAGGAAAAGTGAGGGTGAAGTGGGCAGCACGTGGCTGGTCATAGAGGGAACAAATTAGGACTGCAGGAATGGCTTTAGTTCCTCTCTGACCTCCTTGTGCAATGAAATAATTTCTGCCCCAAGGCTGAGTTAGACAGGACTTGCAGCCAGAGTCACAGGGAGTGATCCTGCCCCTCTGCCCAGCCCTGAGACACCTCTGGAGAGACACCTGTGTCCAGGGCTGGGATCATCAGGACAGGAGGGAATGGGCAGGGACTGAGCCCAGGAGCTCCCACCTGGACAGGAGGCAGAACCTCCCTGGGCAGTGCCTGAGCCCTGAACAGATTGTCCAGAGAGGCTGTGGAGTCTCCTCACTGGAGATATTCCAGAACTGTCTGGGCACAATCCTGTGCTGTGCTCTGGGATGGCCCTGCTGGAGCAGGGAGGTGGCACCAGTGACCCACTGTGGTCCCTTCCAGCCTGACCCACCCTGGGATTCTGTGGAGCTGTGGGTGCAGAGCCTGGGGCTCACACAGTGACACCGTTCTCTGGCTGGAGCCAGGGGGTCTCCAGCAGCACCTCTGGCATGTGCAGAAGAAGGTGATTCCATCTGTGAAAATACAGAGCACAGAGGTGCTGCCCTCCAGGCCAACAGGAAGGGCTCCAAATCCTACAGGGTTTTAAAAAATAATTTTGCTGATTTTGGCAAGGGCATTTTCAGTAGGCTTGGCTGTAGTGAAAGCTGTTTTCAGGAGTGTTTGCTCTGGAGCCTGAGCAGGTTCCAGGCTGGTGGCAGGACTCCTCTTGGCCAATGAAGTGCTGGACCAACACCCTCCCTCCATCCTGCCCTGGTTCAAAGGACTGGAAGCACAGAAAAAAAATTAGGAGGAGGAGGAAGAGGAAGAAAAGAGGGAATTCCCTATTCTGTTCTGAAAAGTGACTATGTAAATGTGATGCTGCTGAATAAAATACTAAAATAACAATTGTTTGTTTGACTTCTTGGATCTGCAAAACCCGACCTAGCCAGGGGAAAATGAGTGAGGAACTCTGAACCCACACAGCATCGACTAAATTAAGCTCCTGGCTCAGGAGCACCTTTAGCCCTCAAAGGTATTTGCACAAAAATTAGCTAAAATATAGTTGCACTAACATAAAAAGGAGCTGTTATCTGGAGAGGTGCAGAGGCACGCGTGGAATTCTCTGGGACTTTTCTTACTGGCAGTTGCATGCAAAATGGAAAATATCCTGCTTGGAACAGAGCTGGCAGGCAGCAAACAAAACCCAGCTTAGAGACTTTGCACGGAGCACAGCTGATGTGCAGACAGGGACAGGAAACAGTAGCACAGTCACTTTTTAGAGGGTAGAACAGCACTTCGAAAAGCATAAAGGTTTCAATGCAAAAAATGCAGAAAAATAGTCAATAATTTAAAAATTAGGAAAGGCTGCTAGGAAGGTACAAATTATTATTATTATTCAGCCTCTTTTATGCCTATGCACATTTGATCTGGTAAGTAAAGACTAATTTTAGCTCAAGAACCTCTGACTTGCCTCACATCACTTTGGGCCTGAAGCAGGACAACCTCAATGTACCTTCATCACAAAACTGTTTTATCTCTTCCTTGAATTCCTAGGTTTGTTCCATGGAGCCTCCAAAGTCCTGCCAGAAGGGAAGCACAGATCTTGCAGCTTTTAATGTGTTTGTTTCTCTTCATACCAGCATTACCTGAGACTGCAATCTTAAATCTACTTGTGCTCTGGTTCTGTCTGGGGTTTTTTGGTGGTTTTGGTTGGGTTTTGATTTTGGTTTTTTTTTTGTTTGTTTTCTATTTTTTTAATAAATGGAAAAAGCTACAGTTTGTGGTATGGGGTCGTGCTGCCACATATTGACCATCAGAAAGTTGGAACCTTTGATTTCATCACCTGACCTAAAGAAGCACTTGCTAGACCTTGTTGTGGTGCCGGCATTTCAAGCTGGGAGAGCCCTTTGTATATTTTACACATTGTCTGACCTCCTGTATGCCCAGGCCATTACATTTTCTCCCACTTATTACCTGTTCCCATCATTCCCCACAACTTGCTGTTTTCCCTTGTCTTGATCCTCATTTCTGTGCTCTGCATTTGCCTTCCCTGCTCTATTTCTAGCACTGACCCTTTCCTTCTTTTTTTCCCTGCCTTTACTTTCCAAGACCCTGTCTTCAGCTTCTTCCCAGCACATCCTGCTCCAGGTCCCAGCCCAGGACACCTGAAGGAAGCTTTCCATGCTGCTGAAAACAGCCATAGACCCCACTGGCACCCCTGATTTTTCAGCCTTCACCCCCACACAGAATAAAGTCCCAGAGAACTGCAAAGGAGTGGCTGATCCCACAAAAGATGAGGAATTGTTTTGAACACCCACTGCACCTTCCCTGTGTGTTTGCACTGACACTGTGAGTGGCCCAAGCCATGACTCAGGACTTGCTGAACGCTGGCCCCACCTTTCCTCTGCTGATGCTGCGACATCCCACGAGCCACGGTGATGCCCAAGGCCCTGCTGAGAACTCACCCTGCCCTGCATCTCCACTGCCAGGATATTTAAAGCTGTTCCTTTTAATGACATGCCTGCAGCTGAGGTGAGCCTGTGGGTCTGGAAGGGCTGAGGGCTCCCCCAGCTCTCCCCAAGCAGAGGTGATGCTGGCGTAAGCTGGAGGTGCTGCCAGCCCAAAGCTGAAAAACCTGTCCCGTGGTGCAGCTTCCCCAGCTCTCCTCCACCCTGCTCTGTCCTCACATGGAGCTGCCAGCTCCTTCCTGCCCTGCCAGGCCTGGGAGGGGAGCAGTGGTGCAGCAGCACAGCCGTGCAGGGCGTGGCAAGGCGAGGACTAAGGGCTAGTGTTAGAACAAGGCATAAAAAAAGGTCAGTTCTCGGCCCCAGCCTGAATTTCTATTGATCCTGAAATCGGCAGCGAGAGAAGAGAAGCATTCAGCATGCCATGAATGGCTGCCTTGTGGTGGGAGCCACACATGTGGCAGCCTGTGTCCAGCAGTGGAAAAACCTCACTAAACTATTTTTGTCACTGCCAGCAGAGTCTGGCAAGTGTCTAGATGTTCTAGGTTCAGTTAAAAGTGACTTTTGATAGGGTTCGAGGTCCTCGCTGCTGGCAGTTCAAATTAGGTCATTTCCTAAGAGCTGCCAAGAGGCAGAAACTGAAGGGGTGGCTATTTTATAATCATAATTATACAGTGGCCATAGGCATAAACTACCCCCTAAATATAGAAACCCAACAAAGCCCAGCTTGGGCCTTAGTTGTGCTCTGCAGCTGGAACAGCATCTCTCTCATCCAGGGACAGCAGGCCCTGCTCCTCCTGGGACATCCCTGATGGGACTCCCAGGCTCTCCCAGGTCCCTCTCAGGCTGTTGAGGATGAAAAAGGAGCCTGGGCAGAGCGTTGATCACTGCCTGCAGCTGGAGGCTGGCTGGGCAGCTCCCTGCAGAGGCTTGCAGGTGCCTGCAAGGGAGCAGGGCAGGGCTCAGCCTGAACTTCACAGCACATCCCCCATGGAAACGGCATCTGACTCACATTTAGCACTGGGATTTTAGGCCCCACTGCTCCC
>VZTZ01024317.1:0-13525 GCA_013400955.1 Drymodes brunneopygia | reverse complement strand
AAAAAAAAAAAAGGGGGGGGGTGTGCTTAATTTTCAAAGCAAACACATATGGAAAATTGATAGATAAAACCTTCCACTTGTCACAATTAATGTGTACCCCTACTGCAGTTTCACAGTTTTAGAAAATGGGCAAGATAAAGCCATCTAACACAAGTTGTAAAACACTTTTAAAAACTGGCTCAGAGCCAGAGCTATCAACTTCTCCTCAGGTGAAGACAGAGACAACAGGAATTAAAGATAGCTGGAATACTGATTTAACAACTGAGAGATCTTGAAGCAGACACTTCTTCAAACTGTAAAAAGTGTCAGAACTCGTAAACTGCTCTGCCCAGAAATCAGGGAGTGAATATGTGCCAGCAGAAGGAGCAAACATTTCTGGGCTAAAAGGCTCCATTTATGCCAAATCCTCTGGTTCCTAAACTTAGGAACAACCAGCCTGAGCATCATAACTGTGAGCTGGAGACAGCAGCAAGATGTGGGGAGCAAGAAAACTCCCAAAGGAGGGCAAGGAAGTGTTACAGGGGTGGTGAAAGATCGAAGAATCAGCACAAAGAATGTGGAAACAAGCAGGACATTTCCATCAATAGGGACAAAAATACAGTTCAGAGACCCAATCAATACTAATTAAAGGAAGCCAGATGCAAGCACTTGCAAATGATATAGTCTAGATGTAAACCAGTAAGATTAGCTGCCAAAATAAACATCTACTTGATGCAGCATTTGTAAGGGATTAAGCCTGACATTTCTTATCAAGAGGAAGTTCCAATATGGGCTTTTTAACCACATCTTAAACTTTCGCCATTTTGGAAAATTAGAATAAAAAGAGTCCATGAGTACGTCTTATTCCAGTTTATTTTGAGTTGTACAGAAAGCCTTTGAGGTAACTTGCTTTGTAACTTACTGCAGCCAGTAACTACTCCCAGAAAATTATGTTAAAGCAGCAATTCCTATTAAGTTTCTTTTTAAAACTCAGTTTAACCTCCAGAGATTTCAAGCCAGTTCCACTGGCTGCATCCCAGCCAATAACTTAAGCATCATACTATAAAAAAATTTAGGTTCTAGGAGGTGAAAGAGTTGTTTTAGACTACCCAAAATAAGACTTGTTAAATATTCAGCTCAATGGCCCAGTTTAGATTTCTGTTCCCCTTCTGAGGTCCAGTTAAAAGCATGTGGGAGCACCCTGGCAGCTCCAAGAACCACACATTTTGCCAGGATGCCATCATATCAAGGGCAAACCACAAATTTCTTCACAGATAACCTGTCTGCACGCTTGCAGCTTCTTCATGAAGTCCCACAAGCATCTCAATATTCCCAGCTATGGCCTCTACACCATTCCTAACAGCACTCTCTGCAGGCACAGCCCACCCTGGGACTGTGAGGCTGCAATACAAATTGCACCTCCTTGCAAGTGACCCTTCAGACACCAGTCTGGAGCTGTCACAGGTGAGTGGCCCAAGACAGGAGCCAGTTTTTTGGCAAGAGAAAGACCAAGCCATACTTTAAAGATCACTGAATTCCAACCCCATGCCATGGGCAGGGACACCTTCCACTGTCCCAGGCTGCTCCCAGCCCCATCCAGCCTGGCCTTGGGCACTGCCAGGGATGGGGCAGCCACAGCTTCTCTGGGAAACTGTGCCAGGGCCTCCCCATCCTCAACAGATAACAACTTCTTCCTAATTTCCCCAATATCCCATCTAAACCTGCTCTCTGTCAGTTGAAGCCATTCCCCTTGTCAAGAGTCTCTCTCCATCTTTCCTGGGGGCTCCCTTCAGGCTCTGCAAGGCCACAATGAGGTCACCCCAAAGCCTTCCCTTCTCCAGGCTGAACAACCCCAATTCCCTCAGCCTCTTCTCCCAGCAGAGGTGCTTCCAAGGGTTTGAGCACCTACAGGTGACAACAACCAAATCCTGTGTGCTCCCCTCCCCAAGCCTAAAAGCAACTGTAGAGATCAAAATCACAGCTCAGATAAAATCCAGTTCATTTAGGAATTCCTATGACATCAACATAAACTGAAAATGTGTGTCCTCTAATTAATCATCTTGCAAACACCTTCCACATGGTCCAGCTAAAGCTATATTGATCCATGTTGGCTGGAATAATTCTCATATGGACCAAGGTATTTCTGCATTTTTCCCATTCAGTTCAGTATGAATTAGGAGACGTGGGGTTTTAAGAGTTAGACAGCAGTGCATGTGCTCCTTCTGAGAGAAGAGGCAAGAGAGTTGTGCTTTGGGTAGCTTAGGTTGGTTACTTTGGAGAAAAATTATTAATTACTCATTTAGTTTAGCGTGAAACTTTGCTGACACATATCGTGATGAGCATCAGGAAGAAACACCCTCTGCGTCTACCCAGAGCCCCTGGGATTACAAAATGTTTACTGATGGCAACAGAGACAAACTACTGTGGGAAAAAGGATGAAGAGCCAAGAAAGCACTCACATGACAGCACTGCTGTCTGCACAAGAGCTCACAAGGAAAGCTGCCCCCAGCACCAGCCAGGGGAAGCTGCTCTTGGGCTGTTTAGGGCTGTTTTTCCTTTTTATCCTTTAAGGAAGGCCAAGGTTTCTCAGCAGCCTGGAAATCAGGGCACAAAAAGTGTGCCCTATCCCCTGAGTGACCCCCCAGCTCACCTGTGTAAAACTTTGTGTCGGATTCCAGTTCAAAGACGCTTTTGGTCTGTGAATCAAAGTGAAGCCATAGTCCCACTGCAAGAACTGCTGTCCCTGCAAGCTGCAAGAACAAGGAAGGCTTGTTGAATGACACCAACCAATCCACCCAACCCTACATTAGTAATAACATCAGAAGCAAACACAGGATACAGCTTTTATTTAAAGAGGTGGTGACAAAGGACGAGCATAAAAGGATGGGGATACCAACACCCAAACAAAGTTCCAGACATGAGGCACCTTGTTGACAAGAGGCATTTACACAAAATAAAGTCCAATGCCACAGGAGAACAATGCCATTCTTGTTCCTTCCCGAAAATATCCGAGCTTTAGCCAAGTGTCAGTGTTTCCAGTGATCCTTCCACACATTGTTTTATTCTGGGTGGCTGCAGACATTGCATGGCTTAGTGATCTTAAAGCTTCACACTGAAGAGCAAGTGCATCACAAGGAAAAGTGCCTTGTAAAGCCAGCTGGAAGTTTCAGTGTATTAAACAGACTGCTGAGAGTTCAGTGCACCATAGAAGGGAGGTCAGGAAGAGTGCTCTCCTTGAAAAACAAGATAAAACCAATCCATTAAGTGACCACACTGACAGGAAGGAGAAAATGCCAGCTGCAGAAGTAACCGTATTTCTGCTCTGGAGCAATAAAACTAAATGTTACCTAAAATTCAATTGGATTTCATTATCATCTCTGCCTGCGTGCCTCCAGGTTTCTCTTAACATTGGTGCCTGTGTTTGCAGCAAGTCACTTTGTATATAAATCAGCCTCTGGATGAAACATCTGGCAAAAGCAGTAGGAAGTGTTGCAAGAAAGAGGGAATTGCACTCTGGTAAGGCCAATAGCAACAGTTTGCTTTGAACAAACTGAATCCTCTTTTAAAAAAAAAAATAAAAAGGTGTTTTCTTGCATGCAAAAAAATGAAGAAATCAGGACAAAGTACAAAGCTGGTGTGTGCTTCTCAGCTCTTCCTTTGAAGACCATTTAACTATTAAAAAAAGCTCTGCAAAAGTGAGATGAGGACTGAGATCCCAAATGTTGTAGCAGACGTTAAAAATTAAAACTTGAGAGAGCAGTAAGTTTATAAAGTCTGGTGCTTTGGTCAGGCATAGCATGCATGAAAAGCAAAAATAAAATCCCAGCAAAGCCTGAACTCTGATAAGAAGGTCCTTTTAGAAAGCAACAACATTCCCAATTTGCCTCTAAGAAACTGAGAAGTGTTTAATAATGGAAATTTTCAGTGGGAATATGGGAAGCAAGAACCAAAGGATACAGCCCTTGCACACCAAGCCCACCTGAAAGGTGGGAGCCTGAGAGCCCCTTCTCCCTGCTGTGGAACAGTTCTGCTTTAAGGCAGTCCTAGCTTTCCTAAACCAGCTTTTCTGGTAGGGCAGGAACTGAGTCCCAGGCCTGCCTCCAAGAGGAGCTGCTGGGAAAACAGATCAAGTGACACACAACCCAAAGAGCCAAACCCACCTGGAGGCTTCCAGAGCTCAGCAAAAAGCCTTTGTTGGTGTTCCTGGTGCTTGGTCCCAAAGCACACCTGCACACACCTCCTGCTTGCCTCGCTAGGGTTACCCTGACAGGGTGATGAAGTTCTGCTGGAGCACCTTGGTACCGCACAGATTGTCACAACAGCGTCATGACTTCAATTTCTTGTGCCACAGCTGCACCCCGAGGGGAGGGAGAGGTGCAAAGGGGAGCTGGCAGAGAGAAGGGTTGCTGCTCTACCTGCTCTCCTGGCTGCAGCATCACTTCAAAAAGCCTTTGCCACCTCATCTCACCCCAGTGCCTCAGTTCAAACAGCAGAAGGCCCCTAGTGATGAAAAAAAACTCTGCTTCTAGAGTGCTGTTCAGTCACCCAGTATTTAATAACACTCTTCTTTGAGACTCCCTTTCCTGGGTCATCCAACAGCCTTCAGCTTTTACAGGGATCCAGGTCCCCATCATTAGAAGAAACCTACAGCCTCTGCTGCTTTTGCCAGGAACCCACAAACTACAAAGCCACAAGCCTGAACACCCAGCTCTCCTCACCTACCAAAAGTATTTGCAGTTTGACAAGCTCCAGTGTTTGAGTAGAGGGCTGTGCAAATGGAGCAGGGCACAGGAAAGGACTGAAAAACTACAGAAACTCTGAAGCCATAGTGTAATCATGCAGATAATCTTCAAATTCCAAGCAAAGGAGAAGGCTCAGTTAATATCCCCCAGAAACAAACTGGTCTGTTCACATTGGGCAGAAATGATGTACCTGTCCTTTCAAAACACAAATTTACCCCTTCCTCACCACTACCCAGAGGTGTATGGCATGTTTTCTCCTTGGAAAAGCAGTCACACTGTGGAAAAGGTTAAGAAGATGCCAGGGAGACAAAAGATTTGCAGGATCACAGAACAGTGATAACACTTCATGCCAGTGAACTGCTGCACAGCACTAAAAGAGTGGTAGAATTAAACAGAGCAATAATTCTCTCCATAGTGGACTAGAAATAAAATGCAGTTCCTTCATGCAAGAACAAGAGACTTTTTGTCTCCGTTTCTTAAGGAAAGCAGACTTATGTTCTCAGTTTGTGCTCTTCCTACCCGCAGTGACCACTGAACTAAAAAAAGGCAGCTTTAAAGCAGAGGGCAAGAAACTTGAAGCTTCAAGTTTCCATCAAAACAAGGGAGAAATGAGGACACAGCAACACCAGGCTCTGAGGAAGAGAAAAGCGCAGCCCCATGGGCACTTGGCAGCACCTCTGGCCAGTGTGGCACACCAGAGGCTGAGGCACTGTCACCTCCCTGCTCACCTATGCCATGCCAGCAGGATGGGCAGCCCTGCTGGGATGGTTTGGGAGCTGTTTTTCCTTCCTGGGAAAGGGGTGCAAAGCTCCCCACCTCGGCTGTGTGGATGCAGACCCCCAGATAATCTCATTGTTGGGTTTTTGTTTGGTAATCCAAGGGGATTCCCCATCTAACAGACCTGTTTTGTCACAGGAGTTGAGCAATACTGCATGTTTCTACGCAGCTCTATGCTGTGCTGAAAGAGAAGCTTAACAGGAAAAGAACACCACTGTATTTCCTGAAAGTAACCTATTTAGTCTGGTTTCACACACACAAAGAAAAGAGCGAGTTTGTGTGTTTATCAGGCAGGTAAGTAGTATGTTTCTATAGTGACAAGTAGAGCAAAAAGACCTCAGAAGACAGGGCTGGTTTTTTTTTTTTTTTTTCCAATCTGACCAAAAGGTGAAGTTAAAGGGGTACAGCTCACCCACTGTTTTGGAAAAGTTTGTGGCAGTGATTTTCCAGTAACAGCGTGTCCTGGCACAATTACACTACTGACTTCCCTGCTCCAGCTAACCAGGCTTCCTTGTTTCCCCCAACTACTCCCAGCTCATTTCTGCTCTGCTTGGCTGTTCTACAACTGCAACAAGGATATAAAACAACATGGTCACTCCTCTCCTAGCCCTGTGGAGGCTTCTCAATTATTTTTTTTTTCCATCAGATGCAAACACACCCCTTTTGCCCCTAAGCTCACTCCTGCATGCAGCCTTCTGCCTGATACAACAGGAAAAACAGCTTTTTTTGGTCTATCTTCCTTTCTCACAGAGCCCTGCACCTTCCCTAGTGAATCTCCTGTGCTGGACTTCCCTCCTCTCACCCATCCCACCCCTTCTCCAAAGTCACCCCTTCCCATGGCTCTGGTGTGTCCCCCTTGCTTTGCCTCGGGGCACATCTAAGGGTGTGTCCCAGCCTTCCATGTGAGAAGAAATAACTGAGGAAAGACCTGAACCAGCCAGGATACACCTGAGATGAGAGAGGCTGTGTGTCCTGGAGGCAGCAGCCACACAGAACACTCTGCCTTCCACCCCTCACCATCCCTGGCTAACTTTGAGCATGAGCTTGGAGCTGTAGCTCAGCAGTGAACACTACCCAGCAATTCCCACTGCATTTCTGCCCCCTCTGACACCCGAGGTTTCACAGATTTGGGGTCCCAGCAGAAGGCTTATACAGGAAACCTTCAGATTTAATGACAATGCTATAAACGGGTGCTAAAACCTTTAAGATAAAAAAAAAATCCATTGTTGTTAACACATCCCATAGCAGCACAACGTAGGTCACTATTTTGGAATCTGGGAAGTTTAGTTTGGATTTAACCACTATTTTGCATGGACCATTTCATTTAGTCCCTTCTGACCTTGTCACCCTGGATAAGGGACAATAATCCCCAGACAAGCACCCCACTTGCCTCAGACACCTTAGAGCATCTTATCTTTCCAAAGGCAGAATCACCTCTGGAGGAGCTCAGGGTCCAAGCCCTTATCAAATCCTTAAGACAGTCCTTTGTCTGGGCTGGCAAACAGAGCTTTGGGAATGGGAAACACTCTGCCCCAGAATCCACCAGCCCTTCCTTCACTTCCACAGGATGGAGGGGTGGATAGGGAAAAGCAGACACTTCAAGAATGCCTGGTAAGTGGCTCAAAGCCTGCAAAAAAAAGCCTTTGCACAAGAAAACTGTGAGTTTTGCCATTCTGACACGTACAGACCAAGCTTACATACAACTTCTACCAAGCTCACAGCATTACCTCCAGCAGAAGGTAAGTCATAATGTGAAAATAAAGAAGTCAGTCAAAAATAAATACTGCTTACAGTGTTGTCAGCTAAGTATGGCATCCAACAGAACACTTATTCATTTTTTGCTTTCAGTAAGAAGGTATGTCAGGCTCTACACTACTGTTCCATATATAGGCTTGCCCCAGGATGTGACAAGAAGACATCCAGAAAGTCACCACCTTCATTTCATAAACACTTGAACTTTTAGCTAAAAACTTGACTGCATTAGTCAATTTACTTCTCACTGTGTTAGTGAGCCAGGACCAGATCTGTGACATTGCAAAGCACGCGCAAAGAAGCTGAGAACATTTTGAGTAGTAATGAGCTGTTTCTGTCCTGTTTCTTGCTGGTCCTCCATAAATAAAATCCCATAAACAGTAAGTACAGGTGAGGCTCTAAACCCTCAATTACAGAATTAGTGCTGTCCACAACAGCACAGCTTTTCAGAGTTTTGAAGAAGTTCTCCTAACACTCAGGCTATGGGGGCTTGCAGTTATACAAGAAACTGCAGCTATTCTCAAACTCCTTTGGAAAAAAAGTGGATTGTAAAGGAAGTCTTTTCTTTCTGCTTATCTAGTTTCAAGAATGTTGTGACCTATATGTTGATGTCACAGCACTTTTTGCAATAAAATGGTGCTCCAGTACAGTAGGAGCAGCATTACAAAATTCCTGAACCACTGCCAAGACTAGTGCCCATTTCATACAAGTTCCTATTCAGAAGCCAGTCTACAATATTTGCAATTAGAATTGCAAATAGGAGCTAGGGCTGCTAGAACTCCAAGTCCCTTCACATCAGGTTTCTCAAGACAACACACTCCAAACTCCATTCCTGACTTCACAGCACTTATGGGAGTCAAAATATGCGGAACTGAGCCACACACTGAAGCCAGCAACTGCATCAGTTCATCACAGAAAGCAAAAGTGTCTTTCACATGTCTTTCACATGTCTTTCACATGTCTTTCACATNTGTCTTTCACATGTCTTTCACATGTCTTTCACATGTCTTTCACATGTCTTTCACATGTCTTTCACATGTCTTTCACATGTCTTTCACATGTCTATATACAAACAGACACATGCTTATTTTCCTGCCCATCCTGCAAATCCTCCACTCCACTGGAGGAGGAAAGACCCTCTGAATTGCTGCTCTTGGTGCACAAAAGCAGCTGAGATTACAGCAGAGAACAAAGTCACAGGTATCTATCTTAAAGTTACAGAAGGAGAAGAGCTCTCCAGGCTTAATTCTGCACATCTTACTTTAGCAGGCACTACCACAGATAAATGCACTTATTCATAAAACACACAGCACTCTGGAGAGTGGGAAGTCAGGACATGAGAGCTGCCCAACAGCAGAAAGGAGCAAGAAAACGATTGCTCAAAACTTCAACCTGAACTCTGCCTCTGTGTACAGCACTCGCTCGCCTAAAACACTTTAAGCTATAAATATGAGCAGCATATTCACAAAATTCACAAGGGGAAAACCCAGCACTGAAGTTTAACAATGCAAGGCCTTGCTTTTGTTCAGCAGCAGAAAGCCAGTGGGAGAACAGGCAGGCACTTGCCTGGTGTGATCTGAGCAACTCAGGAGCCCACAGTTTTCTCAGGAAAAGACTTCACCACCAGGACCAACAAGCCTGAGAAAATCCAGCGAGTTAAGGGAGCACAGCTAAAGGCAGTCACTCATTGCACAACTCAAGGCAATCCAGCATTGCTCACACTAAGGTTGGTGCAAGCCAACTTTACTAAAACCACTCCACTGCTCAGGTTTAAGGCATGAAATTTGTCGTTTCCATTGACTTCTTGCCAAGCTCACGCCAACCGGGCGGAAAAAAAAAAAAGTCTTTAGCTCTGTGTCAGGCTCAACACCTCCCTCCCACACCCCAAATCAACCCCCAAACTTCTATTATTAGAGAGCAAACTGTCAGGGATGCCAGGGCCAGCACTGGCCATGCCACGACAGCAGAGCTGTTTGCAAACCCAGGTGGGAGAACACCAGCCCCAGCAAGGGCAGCACAACAGCAGCAAGGAGCCTGGGGCCTGCTGGCAACTCTCCACCCCAAGAGAAAACACAGCCATCTCTAATTCCTACACCTCAGAGAGGGGATTGAGCCCCAAAACATCCTGATCCATTGCAGCAAACATCCAAAGGTGTCCTCTTCCTTCAATGTAGGCCACAAGGAAGTTTTAAGCCAAAGTTTCAGAGAACACCATGTATGTGCCCAGCCTTCCCAACTGGAGAAGGGCCATGAGATCAATCAAGCAGAGGATCCTCAGGAAGGGTTAAGAGAACAGGACAGACAATAGCATTTCCCAGGACCAAGCTCCTGGTCTACACATCAAGCATCTAAAGACTGTGCAAAGACACAGACAGCACCTTGAAAGAAGAAAAACTAACAAAAGGCTGCTGAACTCCATGTTCAGCATGTTCACCTATTCCTCAAAATCTGCTGAGGAGAAAGCACCACCACTGTCCCCCCACAGTCACACTTTCCTTCTGAAAATGTCCTCTTTCCTGGCTTGATACTCCACAGATCTTGCTCACTGCCTCTTTCACTACAGTCAGGCCCTACCTGCTGCCTGGACAATCATGATCCTAAAGATCTCTAGCACATTTCCATGCTGAAGAATTCCAACTTAGAGCTGCTGATAGCAGAAACCCTCCTCTTCCCTTCCCAAACATTACCAAGCTCCACTCTGACCCTCTCAAGGCAGGCAGATGACCAGAGCAGCCCACAACACTGCAGGACACCAGCATGCCACGGATTTAGGGAACCTTACATCTTCCATCTTCTCTCAGTCCTTCATTTCTGACGCTGTTTTTCCTCTGTTGATGCTGAGCACCCACCTGGTGCTTTTGTAAAGCCATCACAGATCCTCTTCTCCCAAGGCTTCACTGCTCCATGGCAGCAGTTACCCCTGAACCATGCAGTTCCTATCTCCAGGCAGCTTCCTGCTGGTGTCTCCCACAGGAATTACTTGATGCCTGCCTTTGGCAAGAGTCTCACCCTGCTGTGTCAGCACACACCTGGATAATGGGTGCCAGCCAGCACCTCAGAGGTGCCTCCCGTGCTTCTCCAGATGAGGCAGGACTGTCCTGACCAGCACAGTTTGTGCCAGCACCACTGCTTCTCTCCACAGCCCTGCCTCCACTCCAACAGCCATCTCATCTTTGCCAGGATCTCACTCCAGGGCTGCCTGGTTTACACAAGAGGCTTGAGATTTCCAGGAGACACGGAACAAGTGGGCCAAGACCAACCAGTCCTTGCACTCTCCAGCATTCAGGCTTTTAAAGGCTTCAAGGCAGCAGCTTCATGAAGTCTGCCTTCCCCTTGCAGTAGCCAATGTCCCATCTCCACATGTACATCAGCTTTGAAAGAGTCTTCTCCTCTGCTTTTTCCAGATACTCCACATGTGCCACTCTCCAGGTATCCCAGACTACCGTAAAGCAAAAACCCAGCCTCCAACTTGCTGCATTCCAGCCCTCCAGCACTGAGATGGATGGTGAGCAGGGGGAGTTACCTAATCACAACTCACTTAAGAGTTCTGAAGTGCTGTGTGACCTTGGAGAATTGTTAATCAAACATTTGCTGCTCCTCCTGTTTCACCTTCTTTGCATCAAGAGGTCAGTTCAAGCCTGTGCAGGATTCAGAGTCAAAGACAGGTTATGGCACAGAACTTTGTCAGAATCTTTCCCAGCAAAATAAAGTCCTGCCAAATATCGCTCCCAACATTCTATACCTGGAGCTATTATTCCCTGAGAAACTCCCTTTTCCTCATGTGCCTGAAGAGGGGTATGTTACTTGGGTTTGCTTTTGCAAATTACTCCTAAAGCTTTCCTTTGCCTCGCCTTAGAGTACATTTTATTTGGCTCTCCAGCATTTCTGAACCTTTATCTCTTTCCTTTGGATACAGCCTCAACTTTCAGAGTTTCCCTTTTTATTTCAATAACTTCCTTTACCAAGCTGTTTGAGACTTTCTGCTTCCTCTTACCCTTTTTCAAGCCTCTGATGGAAGCAAATAGATTCCAGCTAACACAGCATCCACAGCCCTCTGCAGGTTTGCTGCAGACACTTCAATTCCTCACCTATCCTTCAGAGACAACTTATTTCACAAAAAGGAGGTACTGAATTGCACTTGGGCACAGTAGGTTTTGTGAACATACTGCCATTACTTCACAAACTTTTCACATCTGCAAAGCCACGAGAAACATTAAAGCCTTTTTTTCTTATTAGGGTGGTTCTTACCGTCTAATGCTGGCAGCCCCAGGACCCCTTTTTTTTTTTAATACTGTTCAGTACAGAATAACTCAAGATACAGCTACTTTATTTCCCCACAGAGGGCACAAGATTTGCTAACACCATACTCCCTAAACTCCCCCCAACTGTTTTCACCAGGCCACAATGACATGTGGTGATCCCCAAGAGCCAAGGACCACTCCAGCTGGTCAAATACACACTTATCTCTGGCTGACCCAAGCTGCTTGCATTTCACTGCCCCTTGGGGCCTCCAGACACGGGGATCTTCAAGGTGCATTTATCTCCCTTTAATTCTTTCTTCTTCCTCTTGTCTTTCCCATATCCTAGCTGGATACTGCCAGCTTCAAGAAGGCCACTCGAAAAGCCATCATCTCTCAGCTCCTCTGGGCAGCAGCACCACTCTTCTTCCCTGCACCCTATCACCAGTACAATTCTGTATCCATGAGCACCCAAAGGGCTGAATAAAGCTTCAGCACTTTATTACCACGACACTTCCAAGCAACAGGTACATCTTGAGGTAAACAAAACCAGGCTCCCTGTTCTCAGCCCTGGATCTCAGACGAGGCGATGGTGATGCTCAAGTTAAGAGTTTCTTTGAGGGAATGCCTTCGCCACAACAAGAGTTTTTGTCCCATAAAATAATCTCTGCAGAAAGTCTGCAGCTTTGAAACAAACAAAACAAAACAAGCAAGCCATGAAAGTCTGCGGCTTTGAAACAAACAAACAAAACAAGCCATAAATATTTCAGTCTCTTTCAGCAACAGGTTTAGGAACTCACTGAGCAGAAGTTTCAGGCAGTGCTTTTTTACACTTTTCCTTCTGATCAGGTGTAACCCTCCAGATGCGCCAGCACTGCTCAGTGTCCTAGTGAGTCTCAGGTGGCCACATGTGCTTTCCTGGGCCAAGTCCTGCACAACTTCCCTCAACTGCAGCCCAGCTCTGTTTTCTCAGCTCTGCTGCAAGCCATTTCGACATCGAGGCACTTTACCTATTAACACTGCAACTCCCACTCATCCCACGGGCAGTGAGTGAGCGCTGCCACTGACTCCAGACGCGGCTTCTTCCAACTTCACCTCCACATCAGAGCCACACACACACTCCTCCAGCGTGGCAAACAGAAAAAACAGCTTTTTGAACCACTCACTTCGCACCTATCCGCCAGGTACACCAGCAGCTGTGCTGCGCTCCCAGGGTACTTTTCCATGCAGCAGCCAGCGCTAAATCGCTAAATCCAGGTGCCCACGCCCCGAGTACTTGAGAACAGCCCCAGCCTCTCGGCTCAGCCGTGCTTTCTCTCACTCCCTGGCCAGGAAGGCGTGGTGGGGCCAGGAACCACACCGGAGACGCGATTTCAACGGGTGCTGGTCTGCTCCGAGAGATTAAACTGGAAGGGAAGCCACAGCTCCCACCAACACAACACGAGGAGTTCACACACACGACAGCCACAGGCTGCAACTTGCGAGGAACGGGCTGAGCCCGGGCACAGCCCCACAACCGGGAAAAGCACCGGGCAGCCCATCCTGGCCACAGTTTTAGAGCGAGGATTGTATGTAATGCTAGGGGATGCTGAGTGGGGGGGCGATCCGGAAACCCAGCACCCCCTCCCCGCCTGCCAGCACGCTCATCCTGCCTCACGATAAAACCCGAAAAACGTGAAAAAACAGGGCAGTGAGCACCTGAGCACTCGGGGAGGAGTCCCGGGCGGCAGCAAGTGGGGAAAACGGCAGAAAACAACGCACCAGAAAAAGCGAACAAAACCGCGGCTCCCTCCCAGCGCCTCCCCTCCCCTCCACCCCCGTCCCGCCGGGCGGCGCGGGGGGCACAGCCCGGGGCACCTCACCCAGAAGATGAAGTTGAAGCCGAAGAGCAGGTACTTGATGCACTTGGTGCCTCCTTTAACGGGCATGGTGGCGGCTCCGGGAGCGGTGACGAAGCTCCCGCGCTCCGACGCCGCTCCTTAAATGCGGCCCTGCCCGAGAGTCTCGGGGACTCCGCCGCCCGCCCCCGGGGCCGCC
>VZTZ01024315.1:0-11533 GCA_013400955.1 Drymodes brunneopygia | reverse complement strand
CTGAGATTTTTAGATGTTGTTGCTAATATGACTTGTATTAGTAAAATCTAAAAAAAACCCAAAAGCATTTCTAATAGCACAAATTTTTAGTAGTAATTTGATGTGAAACAAAATGTATTAAGCCGGTAGTTTCTGCAACCTAGATGTTTCAAAAGAGGAGATTGAGGAAAGGAGAAAATTTGTATAGGAAAAAGAATGGTGACCCAGGTAATTGATACCTGCTTTTAAAATGGGAAATTGACCATCTTAATTTCTGAACTGTGATAAAAGTAATTTTGTAGTTACATACTGTAAGTCTTAAATTGTAAGCCCCAAACTGCCATTGGATTATGTTATTGGAGTATTTTATGTCATTGTGACAATGAAGTCATACTTCAATAAACATCTCAGTGAGCAAAGTAAAAATAAAGATTTACAGAAATTAAAGTAATGGCGTATCTTCCAGGAAAATAATCCAGTCTTGATTTTGAAGGTGCCAAGGATTAGAAAGCATTCTATCCTAAAAAGTACTATCGAAGGATTTAGTCACTTTTATTTTTAAAACTCAGTCTTATTTCTAGTTGGAAGGTGAAGCTGAACAAGCTGTTACCTTTAGTTTTATTTATAACTGTCTATTTTTAGTAGCATTTTAGTTGCTTGGTGTTGTTCCCTTTTGAAGTTGATGCTACTTAAACAGTTTCTTGATCATCTTTTCATTTAGGCACACAGGCAGATCTCTTGGTGTTAGATGTCTCATAGAACCAGAAGCAAGAGTTTTTGACTTTGCTTGCAACATCCCTTCAAATATATAGTGATGTATCTGGTATCAGTCTTACTATTGTATATAAAAGGCAGGATAGTTTGATACTGTAATTCATGCAGTCAAAGATTTATCTGTGGCAGACTGCTGAAACCTACTGTTTTGAACTAGCTTGTCCACTGAAATTCTAAGTCCTTGTTTACAAAGATTGCTTTCCAGTGTGTTCTATGTCTGGCATTTTCTCAAGTAGTTACCCAGTTTTAAGGTCTGTTTTAAAAATAGAATTGAACCGCCACACTTTTCATAGAGCCCTTTGAATTGCTTTTTATTACAGTTTAAATGAACCCTTAGTAAAGTGAGGCAGAGCATTTTAGGAGTTTGTACACACTGTGACAGCTGGTTTAACTGGAGCAACTGCATTGCTACCAAAATACTCATGTCTGAGACAAGAGGAGGAAATAAAACATAAACCTAGTTTCATCTTTCAAAGTCTGTTCTGAGTTTAGCTGTATGAAAACAATTTTCATAAGTGTTTTGTATGTTTTGTAACTTACTATTTAAATCAGTCAAAGACACGCTTACAACTGTGGTAGCAATACTTTTTTCACAGTATGTCACTGATTTTAGTACAGATGTTCTTTCCTTAAATGGGCCTTTAAGGATGCAGTCCATCAGATCTTGAGGGTGTGTTACTTTTTTAAAGATCAGTGTAAATATAGCAAGACTTCTTCATTAACTATCATAAATAACATTTTAAATACTGTCCCACTCAAATGCTTTCTAAAATAAAATAATACACTGCCTAAACCAATTTATTTTAGCCTGTCACGTTATTTTGAGCTCTGTGAAACTTGTTATTTCTAATACCCAGGTCCATCCAGTTATTTATTTTGAGACTGAAATATAAAAAAAAAATTACATATCATTACTTGCTAAACAATCGCATCAATCGTGAACTTAAATATTTCAGTTAAAATACA
The DNA here is from genome assembly GCA_013400955.1 of Drymodes brunneopygia. Lineage (NCBI taxonomy): Eukaryota > Metazoa > Chordata > Aves > Passeriformes > Petroicidae > Drymodes > Drymodes brunneopygia. The sequence goes on along the minus strand of VZTZ01024315.1, from coordinate 9,814 downwards.
AATTTTTCTTCATAATGTAGTAGTTGCTCTGTTCTGTTTTCATAGTTTTTTTCTTTCTTCCTGTTTTAGTTTTCCTATCATTAGGCTCCTTCTCTCACTTCCTACTCTTGCAAATGTTTAAGCATTGTGAAAAAAAATGTACATATTTACATCTCTGATTAGTTATAGTGCTTTTATTTAGCATCTGGAAAACAAACATCTGATGTTTAGGCTCTAAACATATTGCCTAATCTTACTTTATTAATATTTACTGTACTTAAATGCAAAGTATTATCTGTAGGTCTAACTTCCAATATCCTAAAATATTTCAGCACCAAATTTGATAGTTACATTTTTACTGTTGAAGACTTCTTCAAACCAGCCTCTGAGTGTTGTGGAGTTTGGTTTGCTTCTCTTTTCTTCTATATTATGGCTATTTATGAGCCCATTTTTTTAATGTAAGTGCCTCAGTTAACATACTTTGAGTATGAAATTAATTCCAAACACAGTGATTTAAAGTCTCCTGTCATGCAACATGTTTTACTTAGGAACAGCTTAGCTTCAAAATAATGAAAGATAAGCAAGTTCAGACAGTGTTAAGTGAAGAGTCAAAGTATGTGACATACTAAAAAAGAATGTACAGTTTTTGTTTTAAAAAAATTATAAATTCCTTGTGATTTAGTATCAAGAAAAAATGCATATATAACTTCAGTTTGCTTAAGCAAACAGGAATATATTCATATTGTTATACATTGTGCTATATATTACAGATTTAACATATTATGTAGGCTCTTTATTCTGCTCATGGTTTCAATGACTTTGTGTTCATCACTGGATTTCTCTTCTCCATGAAACACAAAAGTTCTCTTTACAGATGGACCATGAGTCAGAGAATGACTGACTGTGCCCAGAATTCTGGGTGGCAGAGAGTGACTGAAATTCATAGTCTCTTTGGTCATCTTCAGAACACTTTAAAAAAAAAAAAGAAGAATTTAAACCCGGCCTTTCTCCACTCAGTTATACTGGTCAGTGGACATCCTGGGTCCTCTGTGCTGTCCTGGTGTCAGTTTAGTGCAGGAAGGTCACTGTTGGAGTGAATTACAGAGGTCTTCTAGTTACATGTGTTCTGAAATAGCCTGATATATCTGGGTATGCTGGAGAGAAACACTGCTGGGTTTTCCTAAAATTGTTGTTTGAAATTAATTTCGCAACCTACCCAGATAATCCGAGTTTGTGCTTTATCTAGTTTTGTATTTGCAGCCTACATTTCTGCAGCAAACAGTGTTGGTTTTGAATATTTATGTTGGCAGGCTTGTGCTTTTCCTGTTTTCTGCTGACTGAATGAGCCCAGTTCCTTCAAATTCTTTGTCTTGATATTTAATGCCCTATTTGTTCTGCACTCTACAGACATTTTCTAAGCTTCCAGTGTAGAACACAGACTGAACAATGTTACTTCAATTTTGTCATTACCTGCACTCTCCTGGTTTAATGCACTGCACCGTTTAAAATGTACTAAAATGACATTTTTTAGAATAGCATTACATTGATGTTACATGTTACATTTTCTTGTTCGATTCAGTTCCCTAATCCTTCTCTGCAGTACTGCAACCTAGCTGAATATTTCATTTTGTTAACGGTGCTTTGGAATTTGATTAAATAGTTTCAATTCGTTTTTAACTGAATTTTCTTTTAATTGAGTTGTAGCGGTTTTGATTTTTTTTCCTCTTTTGATTGGGCATATTCTCTGACTTATCTTTCTGTGCCTCTTGTGTTTTCCCTCTGTCAGTGTTTAGGCCCAGTGATCAGAAAGATTGAGGTCTTTGTCTTTGCAGTTTGGTAGTTGCAGCTAGCAGTTTGGTGTAGGATGTCATTGTTCCCTTCTCATTGCCAGAGTTCTTTGTCGACAGCTCAGGGGACTCTTCCATTATGCTGCATGTTTCATGTTTCACCACCCTTGCCATTTCTGTATTCCAGCTCTTTGATCAAGATTGTCAGTGAGTGATGATAGATGCATCAGTATCATAGGGTATCTGTCTGCTCATTCGTTGTTGTGTTTTGTCATGAAACATGTACTTGGAATAACTCCTATTGTTTTTATCCTAAATGCATGTTACTTTGTTTCTGCAGTGTATGACTCCTCTTGTGCACTTTTATGGTTATAATGGTTATAACTTCAAAAATGGGTACAATCATAAGTATGATTGGAAGTTGGGAACTGAGGAACGAAGTCTTATGATTTTATGCCTAAAGAATTTGTGAGCATAAAGCTGAACTGGCGCACAAACCAAGTTTGATTGTTGCGTGTTTGTCTACTACCAAAAGTGCTTCTGCAAATGTTGTGTTTGCCTTGTCTTAGAAACAGGTTTATCTTTTTACTGATTCTAAGTTTCCAGAAATGATTGAGATGGATAGTTTAGAAAAGTGGAGACCTGACTTTTCATAAAGAATAGCTAACTCTGCAATATTTGTGAAACAGAAAAAAATATGTCTTCTAAAACTACTTTGGAATGTTGTATTTCTGCTAATTATGATTTAATTTCTGGAATGCAGTGGGATGGCCACCTGTGCAAATTACTTTTCTTCATCTTAATGTGAAAAACTGTATTTATAGACTTGTTTCTCTGGTTATATGTAGGACCAAGGTTTCTTTCTTGTGCATGTAGAATGAATGCGAAAGGATGCATGGTGGTCTTCATGAATAAACTGGCACTGACTTAGTCAGCTTGCATTTTTATGAGGGATATAGCATGAATGCTTTTATTTGCTTTTTCAACACTGGCTGAAAAATTTCTTAACACTGTCTTTCTAAAGATGCAGTAATTGTTTCTGAACACCAATGAATTTTTGTGCATTTTGAAGTATCTAACATAAACAGTTACTTGTGAAGCTTAATTTGTTTGCTCCTTGGTAACAAATTAACGTACAATTTTCAAATATGTAACTGATAATATACAGTGCCTTGGAAAACTGTATGAAATGAAACTTCAACTTTTTATAGACTTAAAACTGAGACTGCACCTTTAAAATAAAAATTTATTAGTAACTTTATTAATGCTCTTGTACAGCTATGACAGTAAATCACCAACAGCTTGCATTGCCAATTGCTGATTTTTTTTCTTTTAATAATATGCTGCATGTAGACAAAGATGACCTGTCCCCAACTGCTGAGGTTTGGGATGTAGACCAGGGACTAATAAGTAAACTGAAGGAACAGTACAAGAAGGAACGAAAGGGGAAGAAAGGGGTAAAGAGTAAGTGCAGATTCTGAATCTTGTAATGCAACATTGTTTGCCTATCTATATAGAAGACATTTTTTCTCACGAGTTCTGTTTGTTGTTTTTTTTTCATTAAGCATCATTTTCTGTAATGGGGGCAACCAACTTTAATTTTCTACCTGCTGAATGTGAATATCTCAAAACCTTTGCCAGCTATTTAATAAATGAGAAATGTTGATAAGACAATAATTCAAGGTTAAAGAGGTGAAGAGAACTAAACACTTAGGAACGTTAGTGTAAAACTAACAAACAACTTGCATTTTGAGGATATTCCTACTCTGAGAAGTTTTCTGAAAGATTGGAACTTTATCTGCTTCTTAAAGTATAATACTGTGATACTGCTCTGGGAGTAGTGGTTGTTGGGGAGTTTTTTGGGGGTTGTGGGCTGGGGTTTTTTATTTGCTTTTTGGGTGTTTTTTTTTAATATATGCTTGAATCGATCTGTAATTGCTATTTATGGGCTTGTATTTATTTTTACAGCCCCAGCCATAGAGAATTAGGAAATGCCTGTAATGTAAATATGAACTTTTTGCTGGCTTTGTTTAGGAGATATTTGTTTTATGGTGCCCTTCACTTTTCTGTGCATTCACCAACATTTTATTTCATATCCCTTTATTCCCTGAGTTTTCTGACCAGTTGACCTATTTCAACTACGTAATTTAAACCAAACTTCAGTGTTGAACTACCTGGTAAAAATGCTTTTGGAAATTACGTTACCAACTATATAAAGTTCTTAGTGCATGAAGTGGTACTAAATCNAGGTCCCTCTGGATGGCATCCCATGTCACTTTTGGGAAGCCCCCATGATTGCTGTGCTTTTATTTTGAAAGTTTTTTTTAACAGTTTCTGGAGATATCTAATAAAAAAATCTTTTCCTCAATTTGAAAAATTGTATGGGTACACATTAACTAAATTACATGATAATTAAAATATAACACTTCCTGAAGAATTCTTTAGTTATTGAGATTTTAATTTACTTTATAACACCTAACAATTGCAGGTCAGTTAATGCATGTTGGTTGTTTTTTCAGCATTTTTGCATGACTTGTACACACACAGACATAAAAGCTTTGTCAAAGCAAAGTTTTTCACCTAGTCTTTGCTTTAATGAGAGACTGCACTAGTCATCTGCATGCTAATGTNACATTAACTAAATTACATGATAATTAAAATATAACACTTCCTGAAGAATTCTTTAGTTATTGAGATTTTAATTTACTTTATAACACCTAACAATTGCAGGTCAGTTAGTGCATGTTGGTTGTTTTTTCAGCATTTTTGCATGACTTGTACACACACAGACAAAAGCTTTGACAAAGCTGTGGGCTGGGTAGTCTTTGCTTTAATGAGAGACTGCACTAGTCATCTGCATGCTAATGTGTATCAGCATTTAGCATGTGCATCAGCACATCAGCATTTAACTACAGCAGTTGACACCAAGTTTGCATGAAATATTTGGTAGAATTAGAAATTTATTTTAATGCCAAAATAGACTTCTTTTATTTGAAATTTTCTCACTAAATTCTTCACATTTTAGTCATTTTGAACCATAGTGGCTGCAGAATAACAGGAAGTTTTCTTCATCTAAAGGAATTTTGAAATCTTTTGTTCAGAGAAGACAGTATTTAGGAGACAACTGTGTGTCACGGTGCTGAGAAGTGATAGAAGTCATTGTTTAGGGTTTTGAATTCTAAGTTTAAATTCTGCTTTGGGAAACCCTGAACACATACAGTCTTGCAAGGTGGTTTGTGAGATTATTTGCTTGTCACATTCATGATAGTTTCTCATTAAAAATTAGCCTCTAAATCACTGAGCTAGTTGAATGAGAGAACTCCACACAGAATAAAAGTATGCATTCAAGGTTAGGCAGATTTATTTAAATATGGTCTTATAGACTTCTTTTTCTCAGCTTTTTAACATTCTGAGACTGAAAATAATGTTGAAGGCCTTTTTTATTCCTGCTGCTCATGTCTGATCATTTGGGAACTTCATTCTGAATATGCATCTCTTCCTTTGCTCTTCGGTGTTTTGTCTTCTATCAGAATTTCATTTGAGCACCATCAGAACTTATCTGCGTGGTAGTATATATCATCATAAACATCAAACAAACGTGCATTAACTGTCATCTCTTGTAATACTTTGAAGAAAGCATAGTAGGACAGACATTCTGATGGGTTCTTTTTTTAGTTATGCATCTGGTAACTGCCCTATTCTGTATTTACACTGTAACATAACTGGGCAGTCACAGCCCTGGCCGCAGGTATGGAGACTTCCATTCCACGTGAAGACTTAAATAAGTGAACAGAAGTAGATCTGATTCTGTATTGATACTTCTCTAGTCTGTATCCCTATGTTTTCTTTTGGGTGCAGCACCTTAATTAAGGTCATCTTCTGTCAGCACGTATGTTTTTCTTATGTAATACTCTTTTTTTGCTGGAGAGAAAGAGGGTGTCTGTCCAGGTAGTCACCATATTATGTGGAATTACTACCTCCTTATGAAAGGATCTTTAAAAATACTCCACCAAAACAACAATGACAAAAGTCCACCACCCCACACTTCAATTTCCTTTACAATGTCAGCTGTAAAATAATGCAAAATCTGTTTATTGAAGACTTCCTGTGTTAAAAGACCCCAGAAGCAGAGAAACAAACCACACCCATCCTGGACTTACCGTGATACATAGATAAGGACTTAGGTTTGATTTCTACAAATGCAGGCTTCCCTTTTCAGTAATATGCTGGATTTAAAGTCTGTTTCTTGCCCAACTTTGATAAGATCAGTTTTGGCAAGTAAGTCAGGGGATGACTGTTTTTCAGTAGCCTGTCACCTTTGCTGGGTATAACAGTGGAAGTGTTGGAGCTCTCATTTCATATTATCAGGTCAGCATAATGTGTTCTCAGCAATTTGAAAAACAGTTTTCACATTGGTATATATCACTGTTGAAATGGAGATACTTTTACTGTTTTTTCCTTAGTTTTCCTGAAGCTTTTTGTGCTTTTTTTACTTTCCTGCTCTTTTCCTTCAAAGTAATTGTTTTGTACTTACAAAACAGCATCCATCCCATTCACTTTTCTACCCTTGGTTTCTGGAAATAGTGTAAACAGATCTGAATTTTACCATCTTTATTACTGTCACCTGTTCTTGAGCTGTAAGCATTTATGTGTTACATTCAGACTTGGGCTAATACATCTTGGACCTAATAGAATTCTGCTTAAGATTTCTCAGACTAAAACTTTCCATTGCTGAATATTCAGTTATCTTTTTCACTTTCGATCTCTGAAGGGACAGTACACTGAGATACTGTAACTTATTATTTTTTTTGCTTCTGTTCATACCAGGTCTGTCCATTTTTTGTCCTTGACTTTTTTTGAGGGTAAAAGGGTCATTCCGTTTGTGCCTTGAACATAGGTTTTTATGCAGGGATGGCACATACTTTCTTTTAAAAATCTCCTTTGTAACATGTGTAACATTTACAATATTTGAACAGTTACATGAAGGTACACTTGCACTTACTGGAAAGCAGAAACTTCTGTAGTGCTGGCACAGTCTTGAATATTGACACATTTTTCAGCATGAAATGCACAGAAGTTGTTTGGAACAGCAGCTGCTCCTTTGTGAACTCTCTGTATTGTATGATGATTGAGGACTGTTCTGAGGTTATGCCTGAAGGACAAGAAGTGCCCAGACATAACTGAAAAATGCTAAAAGGCAAGGCTATCAGTCCCCTAATTAGTGACAAACTAAATGAATGGCTGCTTAAAGGTAGCAGAGGGGCTACTTTTAGTTTCTTCTGAGTATGCTTTGAGACAAACTTCTCATGGTCATATGTTTGGCATAAAAGCACCTTGAGAAGATGCTTTTAGTTTGGATAGAGTAAGATTTTAAAAGCCATTTTTGACATTTTCCATCAACGTGTTGAACAGTTTGTGCATATCAATATGGAGAGGACAAATGGTGTTTTCTTCTGGAAAGCAAAGGGTTCATTAAACAGTTTAGGGTCCCAGTCCTGACTTTTATCCTGTCACTTTATTGATTGCTCTATAATGTCTTCAAGAATATTGTAGTATCTTCAAGACTATGTCTGCTGCTGGTCACAGTAGGTGCCTGGCTGATGGCCAACTGGAATAAAGACAAAGACAAACTTTGTAGTCGGTATGGTGCAGAGATCTGGCCATTTTAGGAGTGACTTTTCTTATGTGAGATCTCACCTGCTGACTGCAATATTAAGTACTATACTTTCAAAATGAAATCCTTTCAGTATAGTGCCTGTTAGAAAAAAGAATGTTGCTTCTCTCACTGAAACATGCTTTGTGATTGAAGCTTGACTTTTTGACATGGAAGCTATAAAGGTGAAAGCAGAAATGGATTTAGTAATTGATAAATATTTTAAATTACACTATTTTTGTTTGCTAATGTCTACATGTTAATTAAATGTACATATAATTTAGAATACTGTGTTTCTAGAAGCTTGTTTTATAACAATTGCAATATAATATACATCTGCAGTTTCATGCAGATGGAAGCATTCTTGCTCTTGTGTTTAACAAACACTTCATACAACTTAACATTCAAAGCAGGGAAAGTTAATTGTTCGTTGCACCCCCATTATGAGTTGTCTGTACTTTTGCTCTCATTTTTAAGCTTATTTTTAATTTGCACTCTGTTTTTTAATGTTAAATTGTTTAGTCTAGTTAAAGTTGTGTAATATTATTAGAAAATGTTTAATTCATACTTTTTTGTTTAATAGTGAATGTTCTTTTAGTATTTGGTTTGACTTTTCAGTAGGGCTGTAAGATGATTTTTTTCTCTTTCCTACAGGAAATTGTAGAATAGACCTGCAGAACACAAAGGAGTTTTTCTTGGATTTAGTGAATTTAAATTGTTTGCATGTAGTTTTCAGATTTGATGTATTAACTCCTGCTGTTGATTTCCAAAGTATTACTAAACAAAAGCAAAGCACTATTTATTTTAAGGAGGTCCCATCAGTAATTATTCTTATTTAATGGATTTTTAGACTTCAGTCAAGTCAAGCGGTAGCAATCAAATGAATTTTTGCTGCTGACATTAATTTACAGGAGTCAACAGGACAAAACTTCACGACATGATAACTGATCTGGGCGATGATGAGATATCCCACATCCCTTCAGGAATCATTAATCAATCTAGGTCACCCTCTTCTAGAATGACTGATCATGAAGGTGCAAGAGCAGAGGAAGGTACAAAAAATTCAGCTACTTACTGTATTTCAGGAGATTTCTTTTAGAAAGCCCAGGCTGTTATTTATTATCCCTTCTGTAAAGCTTAATGCAGTTGCAGATTGCCACATTATCATTTTACTTGCAATTCTTCCCAAATGGTTTTATGAGAATATGGCTTGAGTTTCTGTGGCTTATCATAACTCACCATTATTTCATAAGTTTTTTTAAGTAACTTCATGTACAGCAGTGTGTTCTGACACTATTCACTATTAAATCCCTGTTTGGAGACACTCCCCATTAGCAAAACCTTTCACAAATAGGTTGTTATTTATTGAGGGGAAAAAAGGTGAGTATTAACACTTGATGCACAGTTTGGATTTTAAAATGAAAAGTGGTGATTTAAGTTATGGTACTAATTAGTCTCTTTTCCTGAAATTTAATATTCTCTTTTATAAAATTCCCTTTGTGTATAAAATAAACAAGTTTACAAAGACACTGTTTATTTCTTTACAAAGTATTTCGGTTTCAGGATTATCTTTGAAATGAAAATCTTACTTAATGAAAATTAGTGACAAGCTATTATATATAAAAGTCAAAAGTCTTGTATTTGGCTTTTAACTTTTTTGTTTTAAAGGAATGATTTTCCTGTATTAGCTTTGAAATTAGAATACTGTTACGTAAATTGTCCTCTACTTAGAACATATTCAAAATACTCATGTGTATTCAGATTTGGCTCTGTTAGGATGATCTTTGACCCATAAGCCCTGACATGGTATCAGCTATAGCAGAAATGGAATTTGCATTACTACTGATACCAGTAATCTGTTGGTTCTCCTGTTCTTTTTCACACTTGGCCTCACAAATGCCTGTCACTAGGCAAGCAGAAAAAAAACCCAAATCACATTTCAAGGAGGTTTTTTTTGTTGCTCTCCCAAGCTGTCATTTTACAAAAGTTGTGGTTTTTTANGGTGCAAAGCTGCAAACAAACAGGCAGTGTTGTATTTGAATTCCTTCTAGGTGTGTTACAAGGCCAAATACTTCATTATCATAAAATACAGATTTTGCACCATGCAGTACAAATACATGAGTTTTTACTCAATTATTTATTCAGCTGTGTTCTAAAAGCTAAGATTTTGCAGATAACTTTAGGCTTTCTTCCTGGGAACACTAGCCTAAGCTGATGAATTTTATCAAACCATAATTTTCTTGTGACTATGTGGAACTTTTATGCTACACTTTGAAATATTACAGTTCTGAGGTAGTGATTGATAATTTTTTTTTGAAGGGGGTTCAGGGAGCAACTGCCTCCAATTGGCTTGGAAGATCTGTTTTATACCTCTAAAGGTGTGAGAGTTTGGTTT
>VZTZ01024309.1:274121-332663 GCA_013400955.1 Drymodes brunneopygia | reverse complement strand
AGGAGAGGAGAGGAGAGGAGATACGAGACACTGGAACAGTTTGACCACAGAAGTTGTGGGTGCCCATATAAATTTCTAATATCTATATATCTAAACAGAATTTCTGGTGTGCTAATTTATGTCTGGTTCTTTTCATCCTATGATTGTGCACCTCTAGAGTTTATTGTAACGTTTAAAAATCCTACATAGGAAAAAAAAAATTTTTACGTTGAAATGCATCCAACTAAATAAATAACTTGTAATCAGACACAATTTCCTCTGAGATACACTGCATCAATTCCTGCTCTTGTTCAACTACACATAATTAGTGATCAGAAAAAAATATTCATCATCTTGATTGCAATAATTTACTCTCCTTTCAATTATGTGACTGCAAAATTATGGATAAATTGATCTATTTCAGAAGCTGTGAAAATTTTCTTTTTGCATCCTCTTCTCCTTTGATTATTAATTGATATATCACTCACAAATTTAGTCAAACAAAGTTAGCTACATGTTGATTTTTGAAATTCTATTTTCAGTAATTCTGGTTTTCAGTGCAAATATTAAAATGAAGCCATTTTTAAAAATATCGCTGAACATTACAGATAATGGAGATGATAGCACACAGTCTTAATTAAGGTAAGTTAAGGTAGAATGCAAGGAGCACAATTATGTTCCAGGGTGATCTTATTGATCAGTGATAGACATAATCAGATGTACAGAAGAATGATTTCGAGAAATAGATTCCCTCTTTTCATGATGAGTAGATGGAATCTTCTTATTCTAGGGGTGTGGGGTCCTGGATTTTTAAAAATATTTTTGCTTAATAGTTTTTTTCTTATAAGGAACTACAACTCCTCCATACTTTGAATCATGGGTTTAATTATTTCTGTATTCATCAATCAAGCAAATCTGACCAAGTTATGAGTCTTTAACATTTCTGTTATACACCTTCTGTTCATGTTTTTAGCAGTGAGTTATGGTTGCCATGTTCATCTTAACTCCTACCAATTGTCGTAAAATTATTACATAAAAGATACCCTTGCAATAAATCATTGATTGCTCCATAAAGTACTGCACTTTATGAATCATACTGTCATGTTTTAATCACAATGATGCTTCTATTGATTATACTGTCTAAACCATTCAAGGTACAAGATTTTTTTTCATGAAAGTTCAGGTTTCTTAGAGTTTAGAGTTTTTGGTTTGCAATTTTAACGATATATTAAGCATACAGCTCACATAGCAGCTGCTAACTCCATCAATTGATATGTCATATTGTGCTTTCCTTCTACTTTCTGTGCTTTGCAAAAACATCTTGAAAGTCACCAGCATTTTTCTTTAATTTCATTGCACAAGAATGCGGTATATTTCAAAGCAATGTTTTTTTAATGAGAAGAAAAATAATACACACTTTGTAGTGTTGTCAAAATGTTGAAATCTTTATATCTAAGTTCCAAAAAATAAGTTTACTTTTAGAAGAAATGTTTATAACACTAAAATTCTTATTGCTTTTGGAATGATTCTTAAATGCTTACTTTATGAACATTTATATCTTTCAAAATGGATATTCATAATTTTAAAATGTTTTAATTTTATAATGTTAAAAAACAAGCTCCAACATGAAGAAGAAAATGTTATACAAAACTAAGGGATTCATATGGTGACACAGTCCATCCTACTTTGATGGATTTTTCTTTTAGTTATTCAGAGATATCTTTAAGAAAGAGCTTGTGTTACATTCATAGTGATATATAAAATCTTTTTCATCTTGCAGAATAAAATTATCCTTTCCATTCCTGCATTTCCATTTGCGTTCTACTTTCTCCGTAATAACCTTATGAACCATTAAGTCTCCCATTTGATATTGTAACTTGAGATCATGTTTTGAAAAATGTCCTATTCAATATAACCTACATAGGCACATTCTTATCCATGTTTCTTGTCTTTGGAGAGGAGTTTTTCAAGTTGACATTTTGTATCTCTTAGCAAAATTCTGTCAGTTTTTCTGAAAGACATGGAGACAACTTCTCCATGACAGGTCTGATAAAGATGTCAAAGCAAACAAGGCTGCTCTTGAGTCGCTCTTTGATTGCTGATACTATTAGCTTTACAGTCATAAAAAATATTTTATTTCAGATAATATTTACATCTTGAAGTATACATTCTTAAGTCTTTTCTAAAATGTTTATAGCAGCAAGGAACCTGAAATTCATGAATCAGTTCTACAATCATATCTTTCTCTTCAATGTGCTTCAATCACAATTTCAGAACTGGTTGAATTTCTAGAAGTAATGACTATAAGGCTTTCTCTTCTACAAAGATAATTTCATTCTTGTTTCTCTGAGTAGTCTTATAAATTTTCATCGTTTCTGGGTTTTTTTTCATATGTGTTAAGGTTTTTGTCTTATTTTTAGGTAGCATGTAGCTATTTTTCTCTGCTATATTTTCCTGTCCACCTACTGTGACCAAATCCCAGCCACTCACAACATATAGATTTTCAAAAATTCAAGTATCAACTGAACAGATTTGTTTACAGGAGTGAGAAAACAACCTGTTTGTTTTAGCTTCTCTTGCGAACTGGGACATGGCATATTTTATCTAATTTGTCTGTGTTTTTAGAGAAGCACAACTGACATATTTCAGCTTAAAGGTCTGCTTGCTCTACTGGCAGCCTTTATGTTTTCAAATTTGAATGCATTCAGTCTCACAAAAATCTGCCCAATAAATCATTCTTCTTACAACAGAAGAAAATAGGAGTACTCATCCATTCTCCATTCTATTTTTCTATACATAACATAACAATTGTGGAAGCTGGAGGAGATGAAACAGAAGGAACCACAAAGAGACAAAAGATCCACGGGTTCCCTTAAATCATATCTCTTATCAATACTCTCTGAGACAGAATTTTGGCTTAAACAGACTTAGTGGTTTTATTTCTGTGTTCTAATGAACTGTAAGAAAGGATCTAAACAAACATTGTCTTTTGTTCTTCGAGAAAATGTGGGGGGAATTTTCCTCTGGCAATTCTTATGGAAATATTTATTTGTGAAAATGAACCTGAAATAGAGCAGCACTGCTCAAAAGAAATATATACAACGCCATCAAACTAGCTAATTGAGTTATCTTTTTCCAAAGAAACAAAAATGTGTAGTAGAGAGATACTTCAAATCACCTCAAGAATTTATTTTTCCTATCCTCAAGAGTTTAATTTTGCTATCCCTAATGCTAGTTTGGGTAGTAAATAAATATTGACAATTTTTAGTATAAGAAAAAACAACCTCTGCAGGGAGTATGTGATACAGTAAGTTTTTTGCATGTCAAGTCAAAAAACCCCACCTCTCTCTTTGGCTAATTGATTTTTTCTGAACAAATTCTATGATACTCAGCTTTACTTTTTTCCCAGTAACATTTTGAAAGCTTGTTTTAATTACAGCAAAGGTAACTCTTATTGAAAATTTTCTTTTTTTCTTAATTACTTTTTCTGCTTTTATAAACCCAGCATATGAGTGTATGGTGTATCATAATCATTGTCAACAAATGCCAACACCAGAAACTGCATCAGTTAATACATGCTTTAGTAGGCACTAAAGCACCATGAGTTAAGATAATATGGTAAATCAACATCAGTGTGTGACAATTTACACTATTTAAAGATTTTGTACTGTGTCTAAAACATATTTCTATTTTCTGTTCAATTTTCTCCAGTTAACTCCCTCTTCAACCAGCCATGTTTATAATTCCCTCCCTATATTTCTAATTTCAGAACTTACTGTAACCTACTCTCTCTTGTGATTGGTACTCACTACATTCTTGCTTCAGCGTCTCCCATAAATGCTATTAATGACCTTGTTCTTTCATCTTCTGGGTTACTAATGGTGATGTCCATCCATTCATGATTTGCACAGTTTTCAGTCAAGGACTACTCATAAATGCTGATACCACTCTATGAACTTTACTAGGAATTTTAATCTCACTGGTTCGCACAGACCTCAGGATATTTTTCTGCACTGGTAAAGCTCAGAGAAAAGTAAAAAAACTTATTCAGTGAAATTTATTATCACTTTTGAGAGACTGTATTTAACTACTTGTCTTAAGTTTAAGGCATGATTATGGCAACTGCATACACAAGAAGCCTGCAAGTAGTCTTAAAACTGTAGGGCTTTGTTCAATAATGAAAATGTAAAATGACTTTTTTTCCTTGACCTTTTTTCTTTACCGCCTGTTTTTGAACTCTATTTAACTTGTGGTATTGTTCAAGGGTTTTACCACTCACTTCATTTGTCTTTCACCTCCAAGATTTTCTATGTATCTCTCTTAATAACATGGAAAATTATGTGGACTGAGTTAGTCATACATATAAATAAAATCTTGGGACTGTGTTAATATACATTTTTTTCTATCCAAGATCATCTTTTCTCTGAATCCTTATTAAGTCACTTAGCCTACTACCAAGGAAAGAAAAAACCTTTTTAAAATTATTACAGTAACAGAAGAATCAAAAGACCTTTCTCATGTAAATCCAGTTTACCCATAGTAGAATAAAATGGGTTCCAACTATTATAGCTAGTATAAAAGGATGGCTCGTAAAGCTGACCTATTTAAATAGAAAAAAAGTTATTAAAGATGCAATGGTAATATTTTTAATCTTACATATCACAGCTAGTTTTTAAGAGTAGGTTACTGAATGAGACTAGACTATCAGCTGTTTCAGAAGTTTGCTCTGGCCTTTAAAGAGATAAGATACATGCATTTCCTAAGGAAAGTTATGTAAGTGAGTAGCATACAAATTATTTTCCTAGCTGACATAAAAACACCAGTTGCATCACAGCACCTAGGAATAAGAATAGCACATATAGAAAAGCAAGGCGAAAAATGCGGGTTTTGGGGATTTTGGTGAGTTTTTTTTCCCCTAATGAATGGCAACAGCCTGAATGTGAATAAGCATATGACTTTCAGAAAAGGCTTGAAAGATTTTCTCAAGCAGAAGAAAAAAATAAATATCTTTCATTTAAGCAAAATCAGTTATCCTTTTTTTTTGCTTTTATAATTACATGAAAGGCATTCTACATATGCTGCTGCAATACAATCTAGAAATGGGTTTATATTTTTATTCATACTGTGAAATCAGTGGCTGCCACATCCAAAAAACTGCAATTTTAAACCAAAACTGCAAATCATATCACTGTTGATTAGCTAATCCCATGGGCAGTTTGTAAAAATAAAGAGCCACCAGCATGAAACAGTACAAGTATGTCTGGTTTTTACAGATGGTTTTTCATTTAATAGAAATCCATGTTTTTTCTCATTCTCTTTAGGGTCTTTAAGTAAAAGGATTAAAGATTAAATCAATGAATGGAGCATGGACTCTAGGTAAACCAGCAAAGTTGCAGTGAACTCTTGAGTGTCCCAACAGACAGACAGTCAGAAAAGTGTCCAGGTAGTACATCTTATTTGAGATGTAATCTGGAGTCTATTTCTAAAGAGACTTTCTTAGATGATTTGAACAATGCATTATGTATGACCAGTAGTGTTGCTATTGTATCTACTATCTTAGTTACTGAGAAGCCTAATCTTATCTATAGACCTTGAGATAAAATAGACACACAAGAAATGTCAGCAAAAGAACTTCACTTCCTAAGAACATGCATATTAAGTCTTCGGTATCAAATCTAGTTTAACTGTAGAACACAGTAATTATGAACAGGTGGCAGAACCTCTGATGACATTGAAAAGCTGTCAGTTCAAACTCCTAGGTTGAGAAGGGTTTATAGGGTGTCTTCCTACTTCTCAAAGAAGTTTTCTGCCATCCAAGTGCAACTCTGAATTTTCTTGAACAATTCAAATATATCCTTCTCTCTGATATTTCCAACTACCTGTCATTGGTATTCCAAACCTTACCATGATACTGTCACTCCAGTGCCAGAAACTTTCTAGTTTTCATTTAGTTCAAAAGAAACGGACATCTAAGATCAGGTTTATGAGTCAATCTCCTAATCTTATGATTCATTATCTAACTTCTCTCCAAGAATTAGGTGCTAGAACCACAACATTTACAAGCTTGTTTCAAGCTTGTAAACTTTTACAGGATCTGTTTACTAATATTTTCTAACTTTAGCTTTTTAATATATTCAGAACACCAGAAAGAGACTTCTTTAATATTTGTTTCACCCTTCCCAGGTTGCAAATATGGTTTCTAACATCCATTATCACTGAGTTAGTTCAGAAGTTTAGTTAGTACATCCTGACATCTGAACTTCTTCTCTTGGTACAGTAGTTGGAGACTGCTCCAGAATCTTTTGGTTTCTATCTATGTTTACTCCTTTATATTAAAATCTATGCCAAAAACCAAGAAATGTGTCCATTCTGTTTATGTCCATGATGTGCTTCAAAGCTGTAATTGCAGTCAGCATTTTGAAAGATGAAGTCAATTAAGCTCCTTGAGATTCATACTCAAGATCTGCCTTGAAAACATTCTAATAACGACCACCAGACATTGACTTTCAGTTTATCAAAGCCTGCCAAATCTGATTGCCCATAGCCAAGGAATCCATTTCAGGCTGTTCAGGGGCAGCCCTACTGCTCCTGGCCCCTGAGTCCAGGAAGCCACCAGCCCCCACAACACCTTGACACCACTGGAGCACAATTCATTCTAGTTTTATCCTTTTTATCACTTCCATGTCATTTTACACAGCTTTTACTAACTTCCTTTCTTTGACAATGTAGGTAAAAATCCACTAGTTACAATGTATCAAATCTTTTAAGAAGAGAGAAATTAAAGCTACTTTTGTTGTTTTGCAAAAAGAAAAGTCATGCTATTAAGGAAATCACGTTTTTATTATTTCTTTTTCTTTCTGCTGACATATCTTCTTCCTTTTTTTTCACTTCTACTTAAGGTAAGACTAATAGGTAAGTAGTAAAAGTAATCAGTCTTATTTTGCCAGGTTTAAGAAGTCTTTTTCTTACTATGTATAATCCTAGATTTAATTTTCAAAAATCTGGCTACTGGAAATGCAATTTCTTTAACCACTTCTTTCCAAAGATTAAAACAGGAATTACCTGGTCCTTCCAAGTCTTCTTTTTGCTGGTCCAGCCTCAAACTTATGCACTGTGTGTGTGATAAATTCAATATTTTTTTTGGGATATATAACAAGGGTTTATTTTCAGAGGCACTGGATATCATAACACTGTACTCAAGGATACATCCCAGAAAAATTTTCAGCTCATTGTAGCTTATTCATATCCTTCTCATTATAGCTTACTCACCTCATTCAGTTGTCAATGGATAGAGAGGGGGATCTTCAAATGGACAGTTGTGCTTTTATAAGCATTATTCCCCCTGAAATTGGTGAGATATACCTTCAGCATTGAGTCAGACTGTCTGGCTCTTAGAATAGAGATTTTTTTTAAACTTCGTCATAGAAAATAGCTTTGCATTTAATTATTGGACCTGTTTAATTTGAGTGACAGGCTCTACCTATGTATTTCAATTTAGTTTTCCAGTAATCACACAAACCTTAGAATTTAGAGCTCAAAGGGAACACTACCATTTAATGAAGAAACGTAAAGATTACTTTAATTTTTTTGAAGAGCATTTCTCTTCATAATTCTTTAATTGAACTTGAGTTCAGGCAAAATGCATTTTTACTCAAACATTAACTGCTATACAAACCTGAAAAGATAATTTTGTAATCCTTTTATCAATTTAAAACAAAGACTGTAGTGGTTGAGTTTAATTAAGGAAAAGTAAATTGCTTTCTGTTAGCCAAATTAATATGTATCTATGAACCATGACCCTTTTCTTTCATTTACACTGGAAAATTACTTAAAACGATAGTCTCTTTCAAACTATTGTATAAAAAAGGAAAATTAATATAATGATATTAATCCAAGCTGGGATGACAAATCCTAAGTTTTTCCTATTATTTTCTATAAGAAGTTATCTGAGAAAGGGTGAAAATTAATTTAAGACGTACCTGCACTTTTATTCCTTCCATTTATAAATTGAGTATTTTCAGTTACTCAAGATCAAATTCTTATCTGGCCTAGACTGCTGTGTCAAGATTTATTTTTTTAAATTCCATTCTGACATAGCATTATCAATCAGAAAATCATTACCTTGACTTTATAAATGGGATAATTGAGGAACAGTGAAATAATTGTGCCTTTTCCTCTACCATTTTGTGAACAATAATTAGTACCGATGTAAGAATATAAACTTGAATACCAAAAAGATGTTTAGATGTCTATGCCTTGAAACTCCTTAGTAGAAGTAATACTACAGGTATCAGGTAAAAGATACAGAATCAGGTAAAATTTTAAGCTACATTTCCTCCAGTCAAATCAATTTTAGCTTTCAAAGCAAACCTTGTCAGCATCATTGTATAAAATATGAACTTCACAAAATACAATCCAATCTGCATAACCCTCAACTGAAATATGCTAACCTCCACATCAGTATTACAATAAAGATCTTATCATGGGAAAAATTAAATTTGTTTCCTGATATTCAGAATATAATTGTAGCACTAGAATTGAAGCTGTAGTTGCAAGTCTGACTGGTTAAATCTCTACCTGAATGTAGTGTACAGACTTGAGGCAAGACTTGAAATTGGATTTGCCACACATCTAGATAATTTATGAGCTTTAGTGCCTGCATGGAGAGATCTGGTGCAACTCCCTCAGCATTACAGAAGAGCAACCCTTTAAGGGACACTCCAGAAGATTATCCACTTGCTTTTCAGGGGGTTGCACCACTCTGCAGCAGACTTGGTTTTCTATTTGGCACTAGTCCATCTAAAATATGGCAATTCAGCCTTGCTGCGGCACCACATCATCAAAATCAGGCAGTCAAACTATATTCCAGAGACAGATTCAGCATTTTGCACTTTTGCAAAGATAAATAGGATTCTTAGGCAAGATAATGTGATTCTAGGTGCAAAATCCATAATTTTCACAAGCTTTAGAAAATGCACATCAGGTAAGAATCTGTGTAACTTTCATACCACAATGAGAAGTTAACTGTGTGCAGAAGGGCAGTAAGAGTATTCTTGTTATTCAGAAGAGAAGGACCAGACTTAAAGAAGGTACAGCTGATTCTGCCAAAATCATCATATGCCTCAGAATTGCTCATGCTTGAGGGTGTTTCCAGGGTAGGAGGTCAAGAATGAAAGTATGAAATTCCCCTTTTTGAACCACAGATTTTCATTTAAACATTTATATCAATCACCCCTAGAACACTGCACTTAACCTTTTCACTGATTTTCACAGACTCATTTACACTTTTTTAAACAGCTAAAACTGATTTATTCTTATTTTCAAGGCATCCTGGACAGGTTTTTTAGTTTAATTTACTCTATCACTCCTCTCCTTTAGAGAAGTTCCTTTATATCTGTTCTTTTTTTATACCTAGCATCAACTATCACTCTGCAGAACCATAAACTGCCACTTCAGGCAACTGAGAAGTTAGAATCTTAGATCCCACTTACAGCTTAGTGGGATTTGCAAATTTGGTATCTGTGCTCACGGCTAAGTCTGAGGGAAGGTGCCAAATACTGCAGCCCCTTCTCTCCTTTCTGCCCTTAGCATTCCCCAGTGTATTCCATGTTTTGTGTCACAGGAGAGGGGAGCTGTTTCAAACCCATGTCTAGACACATGCTTGTTTCACTTAGCACACAGATCTAATCATCCCTACTGTCATACAAAATGCAGTTTCAAGAAAAATTACTTCTATTCTTCAGCCTTGGAGAAGCATGAGTTAAAATGCTATTTCCCATATTTTGTGAGAAGACAGAACCCCCACAGGATAGTCTAAGTGTAGAAGCACTGTCAAATTTTTGCTTTACACTTCCCATACTCTAATAGATTGTCTTGTGCTACTGCACAAAATATATTGTGCTCCTCTAAGTTATACTTCATTCTTTTGTTTGAAAAGAACCCCCATGTTCCATTTGTTACAAGAAATGGAATTTGCAAGATCCTATAAGAATCAAAAGTAGAAACAATTACTGAACACCAAAACTAACTTTGAAACTGTGGCCAATTTTGAACTCCCGTGTTCAAGGAAGACAAAGAGCTGCTGGAGAAGGTCCAGTGGAGGACCACAAAGACGATGAGGGGTCTGGATCTCTCTTATGAGGAGAGACTGCGGGAGCTGGGCCTGTTTGGTCTGAAGAAGACAAGACTGAGAGGGGATCTCATCAGTACATATAAATACCTCACAGACAAGTACCAAGAAGATGGTGCCGGACTGTTTTGAGTAGTGTCCAGTGACAGGACAAGGAGCAATGGCCATGAACTAAATCAAAAGAAGTTTCATCTCGACATGAGGAAGAACTTCTTTACATTGTGGGTGGCAGAGCACTGGAACAGGCTGACCAGAGAGGTCATGGAGTTCCATTCTCTGGAGGCATTCAAAACTCACCTGGACACATTTCTGCGTCACCTACTCCAAGTGACCGTGCCTTGGCAGGGGGTTGGGCTAAATGATCTCCGGAGGTCCCTTCCAACCCTAACAATTCTGTGATTCCATGATTCTCTGATCTGAATACTTCACAATTATAAACCCATTATTCTGGAATACCTCTTCATCTTCTTCTCAGTGTCTTTAATTTATTGCCAACAACAATCATATCAATAGACTTTACAAAAATTAAGAAAGAAATTACAACAGAATAAAGGTTAATTTCTGCTCATAGTACAAAGAACAGACTGTGCTACTCTGAAATACTCATATACTCATCTTTGTTTCCTCATTGTTTAACACACTCATTCTGTTATAGATTTTTTTCTTTCCAGTTTATAAATAGTCCTTTTGACTTTCCTTCTTAATGTAAGTATGGTGAAGAGATTTGGTGTAACTTTTCTTCACTGTTTTTGTTTGGGTTTTGCAGGGGGCAATTTTTTTGTTTTGTTTTGTTTATCTCTGCTAGTAAGGCACTCCCACCCAATCATATTCCACCTCTAACAGTTTCCGTCAGGAGAGACAGATTCCTTCCTCTGTCCCTTCAAATATGAAGCCAAAGAATGTTTCAGAATGTTTCATTACATCACTTAGCTTTGCAGTTACTTTCCCAAAACTTGAACAGAAACAGAATGTTTTGTACTAACACAGAAGCAGAGTATACCTGACTAAAAATGCATTAATTTTTCTCAAGGCATCTCTGTAATTACATTTATTGAAGACACACCTGTTTAAAATTTCATAATCAATTTATCATTCAACAGATTAAAAATGATTAGACTTTTTTCTACATAAGAGGTGCACCTGTACACTAGGGATTCCAGGAGCCTTAATGCAATGAGAATAATAGATGTGGAGCAATGTAAAAATGAATATAATTCTGTGAAGAAGTCCTTGAAGCATAAATTATACCCATAGTAGTTAAGCATTTTGCTTCAAATGGGTAATTTCTTTCTTCTTTGTCATATTCTTATAAACTTATTTGTTTATATACCAGACTGAGTAAAATAATTTCCCTCATGACCTTAGTTTGATTTCATGTCATCTTATGATTTCTCACACTTCTCAAATGAACTACAGTCTGTAATATGATTTGTAATTGCATGTCAAATTTAAATTTTCTCTCTTCCAGCTTTTTAGCGTACTAAGATCCACCATCCTTTGGAATCTAATCCCCATTCAAACTCCTGCATGTGATCATCATGATTCATGCAGCTATATTTATGAACAAGCAGTCTGTTCCATCACCTTTATTATGTGTCTTTTTTGCCCTTTCCCTTCTTCTACCCTCCTTCTCCCATCAGCTGAAACAAACCCCCCTTTTTCTTCTCCTAATAGTGACATTTTTTTCCGTGGGATCTGATGTCTACTAGTAAGGGTCATTCATTTGGAAGCAAATTTATGACACCTCCCAAGATCTTGTTCACCCTCAGCCTACTGGTGATGGGGGGAATGTTGGAAAGACAGCACTCATGATGTGTCAGAGCTGCTCAGCAGTTGCCAGAACATGATGTGTCATCCACACCCTTCCAGCTACCAATGTACAGCACTGTGAGAGCAGCTATGGGGAAATTCACTCCATCTCAGACAGACCCTAAATATGCAGAAATACTCAGGATGTTTGCTGACAAGTCTAACAGGATGAAGGGAAGAATGCTATTAAACAAAGTTGTTACAGCTAAGCAAGGCTGAGACCAAACTGTTAAAATATTCACAAAATGTCTGACAGAAAAGTGAAGGTCGTTTCATTCCAGATTATATCACAGTGCACTTCATTGCATGCAGCATCCATCTAAGAGACTATATCCTTATGACTTAGCCTATTTTTAAACCCCAGATAAAATTATGCATTCTAAATCTATAGTTTTATCACTTTTCAGGCTCAGAACATGAATAAACATTTGATATATCAACTGATTTCACTTGTTTTAATTGCCCTTTTTGTTAATATTTAACACTGGTGTGTCAAAATAAATCATTTTATCAGCAGATAAAAGTCATTGCTCTCTTACCAGAAAGTAGGTAATTTTCTACACCAACTCCAAAGAGTGTACACTGTAAAAGTTAAATATTTGTAAAAAATATTGACAATCTAGAGCTTCCTTGCATCCCATGAGTATTTTGTTAGTTAATAAACTCTGTATTAAATTAAAGGCACTTTGGAATCAACCAGAACTGAGATAAGAAGAAAAATATTAAGGAAATTTTAAATCAAATACTAAACCTATTGCTGACATTGATTATGAAATAAGGAAGTGTTAAAGTTAGTCAGGCAAGCACAGAAAGATGATGAAGAATGTATTTCTAAAGCAGAGTGACTAAGTTTTGTAACTGCAACAAAGTATCTTCATGTGTCTTTTTCTTTTTCCTTTGTACAAAAAATATAATTGTGAATTAATAAAATATCTAATGCTTTAGAAGAGAAATCTTGGGGTGATACTTCAGGTGAAGGATTTGTTTATTTGACTACTTCCCCCATAATACAAAGCACAGTTTTCCATTAATACTTGCTGATGAAAAGAAAGGGACTACTGATTTGAATTTTTTTAAAGAAACAATGAAATTTATTCTAGTGGCTACGAACTGAATTCAAATTACTTACTTCATAAGAGAACATTTCAAATGAATTCTTGCAGTAAGCTTCATCTCCCTAGACACCTAGGGGAAAAACCAAAGTATACATCTCCCTTTTTACTATTGGTGAAAAAGAGAAGTTTCCAAAGGACAACTCGTTCTTCCTAATTAAGAAATCACTTTTTGTAGGTGCACCTCTCTCCTTTTTATAGTTTTTTCGGTTTTTTTACTATAATGGAACTTACATGATTAAATTAGATAAGTAAGTTCTGGTTATCTTAGGATACAGTTCTTCTGTCCATGCAGACACTGCGCACTGTATAAGCACCCCAGGATGTTCAATCACTCACCTGGGGCTGGCAGATGAGGAGCAGAAAATCTGTGCCTTTATGGAGCAATAGAAACTTTAGGGCACCTCCAAAAGGCCTAAGTAAGATGTGTCTTGACATCCTGTCATGTCCTAGTCATATAAATACTGCACACTATTTGTACAGTGACCTACTCAGTGATACATACTTCTACATCAGTCTTATGTGAGTGATTTAGGAGAAAAATTAGCCTTTAGGTTTCATAATATTTAATTAATCTAGAAGTCCCAGAAAAAGTATTTGTTGTCCTAGAACTGATTGAAACACAACATTGTTTCTTGTGCTTTATTTACACTTTCACAGTCTATGCATACAACAAATGAAGTTGAAACACCATCCTCTGTTCTCCTTAAAATCTTTAAAGGAAGAATGGGGAGGGGACATTGATAAAGGATGTGACTTTCATAAAATATATTGATTCTTTTTTCTCTTTTTTGTTTCTTCAGATGAACATGTTTCAGTGACTTATTGCATGAAATATTGATGAGATCCCTGATGAAGTTGTGACTGCCATCAAGAAGTGTTGAGATTTCTTAGTTTTTGCTGAACAGGATGCAAAGGCAAATTTTTAACATGAAACCCAAGATTTAGAGCAATGAAAATTCCAATGAAAAATATTTTCTTTTGTGGTAAAGTCTGTTCTATTTCATGTACATTGGCATGTTATTCTTCTAGGTCTGCAGAGTGAATTTCACTGTTCTTATGAAAATCTGTTTTTTCTCCATTTACCATTATATATCCTTCAGGCACTGTAGGATTCATGTAGATTTGTAAGCTAAAGAACATGCTCTTTATAGAGTTATAAATATAAACAATCCAGTTATAAACAAGATTTTTATGCATTAGAAAGGGTATAACTTGTGTTTACAGTACATTTCATTGCATTTCTGAGTTATGCTTTTATCTTAAGCAAAGTAAAATTTGTTCCTTTTGAAAAGTTAAAACTCACTTAATTTTGAGCAAATCATGTTTTAAGTAAAACAGACAGAGCTAGGTATATTCTGAAATGAACATGTTATGAAACCCTCTATCCTGTGTTAGGAATTTTATTTAAATTCGTTTAAGGAATAAATATTTAAGTTTCAGTTGAAGAAAGCTGCAGTCTTGTAAGGATGACTTGTAAAAAGCTTTTTCCTCTGGTTAATATTGTTTTGCTGCTCACCAAAACACCCATTGATTTAGTGTTTGATAAAACAAAGTAGGACCTATTAAACCTAGATGTACAGAGATATCCTGACAAGAATTGACTACTTCTCATAGAAAACAATAAAACTTTTCAAAAGTTTTTCACTTTTTGCTTGGCTTTTAAAAATAATTCTAATAGAATATTACAGATATATATTTAGACTATAAAAATGGAAAATTCAATAATATACTATTTCAGTACATGCCTTAAAATAGGGCTTATTAACCAAGGTACAACAACTGGAAAATTAAAAATCTGATTTAAATGTTTAACTGATTGTTTATGATTATCTCCATTTGAGGATCACACATTTAGATGCAGTGGCTGTCCTGCTCTGATCCATTTGTCTTTGGAAGAAGCCTTGGATCTCAACTCTCCAGATTAGGTTTCAATTTAAAGTTTTCTTGATGCTGATCTAAAGATCCTTCTATGAAAAAAAACTGTAAAGGGATTTTTCCAGAGTAATTTAGCTTCAGCTGCTACCAGAGGACTTGATATTCCACAGGGTTTCTCAATCACATTTTTATTTCCTTATATTTTGTAAAAGGCCCTAATATTGGTGGTTTTCTGGAGCTCCACATTTGCACGGAAGTAATTTTTCCTGGGCTGTGCATCATTGTTTAAAAAAACAAGTTCTGCAGCAATGTGATATTAAAGAATTTACACAGTAGAATAAACCTAGTCTGTTGCTGTCATTTCAGTCAATCAGTAAAATAATATTATTAGATTTCTTATCTCATTGCAAATTTATAATAAGATCTTTAACATTTATCTGGGATATTTACAAATTAGTTGCATTCCAAAGCAACTTTATAGACTTTAAATAATGTCACTTGTAGAAGGNAGCAATGTGATATTAAAGAATTTACACAGTAGAATAAACCTAGTCTGTTGCTGTCATTTCAGTCAATCAGTAAAATAATATTATTAGATTTCTTATCTCATTGCAAATTTATAATAAGATCTTTAACATTTATCTGGGATATTTACAAATTAGTTGCATTCCAAAGCAACTTTATAGACTTTAAATAATGTCACTTGTAGAAGGAAAAAAAATTTGGCTTTTTTTTTTATTTCATGACATTTACAAATTTGCATAGTAATTCTAGTATAAGAGGCTTCACGCCTTAAAAAAAATCTTCTTGTGGTGCATTTATGTAGAGGTTTTGCAAACATAGAATATTCTATATCTTTTCTCTTTATTATAGCCTCAATAGTTTCTAAAGAATTTTAAAACATCGGTAGTTTTTAAATTCTACATGCGTACAAGGGATATATATCTCTACACAGGTAATTCAGCTTTTTGGTTTATGGATAGACTAGTGAATATAAGGGTCGTCTTTAAAATTTTTTTATCATGTTCATATGTTTTTCTGGGTATTAGATTCTGGTATTAATGTGTAACTGATTAAACTGCCATATAACTAGTGCTGTTGTTTGAAAAACAGTCCCAAAATACTAGTAAGTGCATCTCTCCTTATCCAGTTAAAAGTAATAAATTTTTCAAAGTCTGAAAATGCTTTATAAATGAGGTGATCTCAGAAGAGTTTTGTAGACATGTCTCTTCTTCTAATGCATCATGTTACTAATTATATATCCTTGTAATCTTTTTATCCTGGAAGTAAAAAGCTATTTGAATATAATTGCAATGATGTGGACTTTGGACCTGTCGAAAGTATCTGAGGATTTCCAGCAAACCAGATATTGCAGACCAGAATGGAGAGCTTTTCCTGGTTGGGATAATTTAGTTATTGTCATATATCTGGAAGTGGATACAAAACCCATCAACATGGATCTTTTACACACTTAGTAAATCATTGCATTCCCGACACCAAAAAATTGAGCAATCTTTTTCAAATAATACCTTAATAATAGTTAAAAACACTAAGTTTTGATGGGAAAGGGCTCCTGTTAAGCTTTTGACTATTTCTCTTTGCATCTCCCATTGTACATCAATAACTTAAGCCAATATCCAATACCGTAACTGAGGTACCATCAGAGACATCGCAGCAGCCTTGTACTGGTGACAAAATCATCATTCCCAGCACAGCTGTCACACAGCNTAAAGGAAGAATGGGGAGGGGACATTGATAAAGGATGTGACTTTCATAAAATATATTGATTCTTTTTTCTCTTTTTTGTTTCTTCAGATGAACATGTTTCAGTGACTTATTGCATGAAATATTGATGAGATCCCTGATGAAGTTGTGACTGCCATCAAGAAGTGTTGAGATTTCTTAGTTTTTGCTGAACAGGATGCAAAGGCAAATTTTTAACATGAAACCCAAGATTTAGAGCAATGAAAATTCCAATGAAAAATATTTTCTTTTGTGGTAAAGTCTGTTCTATTTCATGTACATTGGCATGTTATTCTTCTAGGTCTGCAGAGTGAATTTCACTGTTCTTATGAAAATCTGGTTTTTCTCCATTTACCATTATATATCCTTCAGGCACTGTAGGATTCATGTAGATTTGTAAGCTAAAGAACATGCTCTTTATAGAGTTATAAATATAAACAATCCAGTTATAAACAAGATTTTTATGCATTAGAAAGGGTATAACTTGTGTTTACAGTACATTTCATTGCATTTCTGAGTTATGCTTTTATCTTAAGCAAAGTAAAATTTGTTCCTTTTGAAAAGTTAAAACTCACTTAATTTTGAGCAAATCATGTTTTAAGTAAAACAGACAGAGCTAGGTATATTCTGAAATGAACATGTTATGAAACCCTCTATCCTGTGTTAGGAATTTTATTTAAATTCGTTTAAGGAATAAATATTTAAGTTTCAGTTGAAGAAAGCTGCAGTCTTGTAAGGATGACTTGTAAAAAGCTTTTTCCTCTGGTTAATATTGTTTTGCTGCTCACCAAAACACCCATTGATTTAGTGTTTGATAAAACAAAGTAGGACCTATTAAACCTAGATGTACAGAGATATCCTGACAAGAATTGACTACTTCTCATAGAAAACAATAAAACTTTTCAAAAGTTTTTCACTTTTTGCTTGGCTTTTAAAAATAATTCTAATAGAATATTACAGATATATATTTAGACTATAAAAATGGAAAATTCAATAATATACTATTTCAGTACATGCCTTAAAATAGGGCTTATTAACCAAGGTACAACAACTGGAAAATTAAAAATCTGATTTAAATGTTTAACTGATTGTTTATGATTATCTCCATTTGAGGATCACACATTTAGATGCAGTGGCTGTCCTGCTCTGATCCATTTGTCTTTGGAAGAAGCCTTGGATCTCAACTCTCCAGATTAGGTTTCAATTTAAAGTTTTCTTGATGCTGATCTAAAGATCCTTCTATGAAAAAAAACTGTAAAGGGATTTTTCCAGAGTAATTTAGCTTCAGCTGCTACCAGAGGACTTGATATTCCACAGGGTTTCTCAATCACATTTTTATTTCCTTATATTTTGTAAAAGGCCCTAATATTGGTGGTTTTCTGGAGCTCCACATTTGCACGGAAGTAATTTTTCCTGGGCTGTGCATCATTGTTTAAAAAAACAAGTTCTGCAGCAATGTGATATTAAAGAATTTACACAGTAGAATAAACCTAGTCTGTTGCTGTCATTTCAGTCAATCAGTAAAATAATATTATTAGATTTCTTATCTCATTGCAAATTTATAATAAGATCTTTAACATTTATCTGGGATATTTACAAATTAGTTGCATTCCAAAGCAACTTTATAGACTTTAAATAATGTCACTTGTAGAAGGAAAAAAAATTTGGCTTTTTTTTTTATTTCATGACATTTACAAATTTGCATAGTAATTCTAGTATAAGAGGCTTCACGCCTTAAAAAAAATCTTCTTGTGGTGCATTTATGTAGAGGTTTTGCAAACATAGAATATTCTATATCTTTTCTCTTTATTATAGCCTCAATAGTTTCTAAAGAATTTTAAAACATCGGTAGTTTTTAAATTCTACATGCGTACAAGGGATATATATCTCTACACAGGTAATTCAGCTTTTTGGTTTATGGATAGACTAGTGAATATAAGGGTCGTCTTTAAAATTTTTTTATCATGTTCATATGTTTTTCTGGGTATTAGATTCTGGTATTAATGTGTAACTGATTAAACTGCCATATAACTAGTGCTGTTGTTTGAAAAACAGTCCCAAAATACTAGTAAGTGCATCTCTCCTTATCCAGTTAAAAGTAATAAATTTTTCAAAGTCTGAAAATGCTTTATAAATGAGGTGATCTCAGAAGAGTTTTGTAGACATGTCTCTTCTTCTAATGCATCATGTTACTAATTATATATCCTTGTAATCTTTTTATCCTGGAAGTAAAAAGCTATTTGAATATAATTGCAATGATGTGGACTTTGGACCTGTCGAAAGTATCTGAGGATTTCCAGCAAACCAGATATTGCAGACCAGAATGGAGAGCTTTTCCTGGTTGGGATAATTTAGTTATTGTCATATATCTGGAAGTGGATACAAAACCCATCAACATGGATCTTTTACACACTTAGTAAATCATTGCATTCCCGACACCAAAAAATTGAGCAATCTTTTTCAAATAATACCTTAATAATAGTTAAAAACACTAAGTTTTGATGGGAAAGGGCTCCTGTTAAGCTTTTGACTATTTCTCTTTGCATCTCCCATTGTACATCAATAACTTAAGCCAATATCCAATACCGTAACTGAGGTACCATCAGAGACATCGCAGCAGCCTTGTACTGGTGACAAAATCATCATTCCCAGCACAGCTGTCACACAGCTCAAAGTCCAAAGGCTTTGGAACTAGAGACAAGAACACTTCTTTTGTAATACGACTTTTAGACAAAACTTGATCCATCACTTTATTCATTAGATGAACAGGCACAGCACATCACTAAATATTCTGTATATTTAAATTAGATAATTTATTAATTTTAATTTGTTTTTCCAAACACTTGCAGTTTTTTTCCATGACACTGTATCAGAAAAGATTTTTTGCATTTGGTTATTCAAGTTTGTTTATAATTAATGAAGCTTAAATATACAAAATCTTGTCCAGTGAACTGTCAGTGTTTTGTACTGCTTAATCGGGGCTAGCATGTTCATTTTGGCATGAAAAAGTATCTAAACAAGAGCAGCAAGATAGCCTTCAGAAAAGTTTTTGGTGTTAAAGCACATGCTGGTATCATTAGGTGGCTTTGACAGTAATGCTAATTTCTGCCTGTATCTCCAGGGTGGGTGATTGATCATATAAAACAGTGGGGATCACTGTGGATCAATATGATATTCAGACTAGAAAAAAAGTCTACCAGAATACGAATATAGGCAAGATGTGTAGAACTTTACAGTAGTAACTGGAAATTTATTGAATCATTCTGCTCTATAAAATTTGAAATAGAATGATTTTTTACACCTTTTCCCATGTATTTCCGGCTTTTGTAATTCTAGAAAGCATTTGTAATTCCTATTTAAGTTTAAGGATATATTTCTAGTATATATGGAATTGCTTTCATATTGTATATTTCTAGATCACTGTTCTTTAGTATCATATATTTTGATAACTATGAAAATAATGAAACACAATGTTAAACAGCATGATTACTAGTACACTTGAAGACATCTAATAAAACACCAGTTCAGAAAAACATCTGCCAGTGATCAATTCCCCGAGTAACAAAACAATGCAGAAAATCTTTCTTTTCAATAAGACTAGCATGTGAGTGGATTAAAACAAATTATCAGTCTCACATTGGGTTTCAGCCTGAGGACTGTGTTCCACTGGCTTGAAGGTTAGAGTCTAGCCACATTATTCATTTTTTAACAGTCAGTCAAGGCTGAATGCAAAGACTCAGGAGATGCTTCAAGGTTTTAACCCACCTGATCGTTACACACCAGGAACTGGCCAAGGCAGAAACCCTTATTTACTCAAACAAAATTAATTGCTGAAAAGTTATTTGTTGGTTTCACACTTTGCCCAGAGATAAAGAAGATGCATTTCCTTGGCAAGCTTGGGAAAATAGCCTAGCATGTTCTTTGACATTTGAAGCCTCTCCACCTGCTGGAAATAAAAAGTTAGATATGCCAGCAACAGCAAAACGTGTCTCCAGTTGTGCAGGCTGGAATGTGTGACTGCTACACACCACGAGGATCCTGGTTTCCCAGATAAGGGAGATGGACGATGCCCTGAAGGAATCGGTGCTGTCCGTGGTGCTGAACTCCCGCCCGAGCCGCTTCGGGCTGCGTCTCAGGGCAGGAATTGAGAGGCAGCCTCCGCGTCTGAAACAGCACCGAGGGTGTGCTCCATTTGAACTTCGGTAAGACAGGCATCGACAATATACAGAACTGTTGCTGCGTTTTTTGAAATACGTTTGTCTTTTCCAAGGCTGAAATAAAGACTTGCTGTCTGCCATTTGCTTGCTTTTACATTTAGATAAAACTTTCTGTTTATACTTATANTTAAAAAAAAAAAAAAATTGCAATCTCCTTGCTGAAAAACAATTAAACACTTTTATTCAGGGACAAAGAGATCCAAATGGTAGCTGAAAGGACAGACACTGAATTTATTGCTTCTATTTAGTATCAAATTTTACAGGCAGGAACATATAACTAAGCTACTATCATAACCAAGAAAGCTTCTGATATAGTTCCATTTTCATTTTGCTGTTCTGATGCTTCAAAGCATTACATGCACTCCAAGTTCTCAAAAAAAAAAAAAAAAAGAGTTGCATTAATATTTGCTATTTAATTTCAAAAAGCTGCTCCTTGTCTCCATAAAATCAGAAATGCATTTCAAAGAAAAATCCCTGAAAACAGATCTTGATTATTCTTAAGCTCATTAGAAATGACAGAATTTATTTAACTTTAATTTCTATAAATGCACAGGAGTATTAATAAAAACAAAGCCAAAATCACTTTGTTGAATTTTACCTGTGAAAAAAGAAAATGAAAAGCAAATTAGCATCAGAACTGAAACTGAGCCTCAGATTAATTGCCCATATCTTCCCCCTATGCACTTCCTTGATTAAAATTTGTGCTAGGACTCGTGCATGTTAGTAAAAATATATTAAGTACTATCAATGTTATTGAATATGCTTCCCATAGCTCTGATACTGACTTCACAGCAGTTAAATGGAGTCCACTTCCATCCCCTTAGCTGATTTATATCCTCCACAGATCTTTTTAACAATATCAGATGCTCACATAAGAAAAATTATTTATTTATTTATTTATTTATTTATTTAATACTTGTCATTAAATAAAACATTGTGACTAAGTTTCTATACATATTTCAGGATTCCTTTATTTCAAACACATATATGTGTATTTGTATTATATAAAAGTGTAGGTGATTAATCACATAGGCTTATTCCATGTGCTTAAAATATCATACAGTGTTACCTTATATGGTCATGCATTTCTTAGAATCACTAACTGATGGTACCTTTCTTTTCCTTTTGAATATGCTAAATTTCAAGAAATACACTCAGTCTGCCCAAAAATTTGTACATTTCCTACAAGAGTCTAAACTCCAACAGCAAAACAGAAGCAATACACAGTGTGTTCCCACAAATCTGTCAAAATGAAAGACAGGAGTACTGTTGTTTTTTTTATTATTTCCTGGACTTATTTTATGTGGCTTCAGTTGACTTTAATGTTAACCAATAATAAAGTGAATTCCTTTTGACAGCTTCTTAGAATTCTCAGGAATGTTTCTGCAAAATGAAACCATATTGCTCTCATAAAGTGTACTCTGTCTGACAGCTTGCTGACTTTCTGTCAGGGAACATACACTCACTTCTGGGAAGCTAAAGTTTAAAAAAACCAAAAAAAGCACGGAACTAAATTTTGCAAAATGTACATACTACCCACAGTTTGCTCAAAATAAGATACTGAATTATACCTGCACATACATGGAATTTGGGTGCAACTTTGTATGAATTTTCAAACATTTGAATGTTCAAAGGCTTTGTTTAAGACATTAGAAAGTTTTCAGAATCCATTATAATAAAGTTCATCCACCTTGACTCAACGTATTTTAAATTAAATAGGTTGATCTGGATGCACAGCACTCATATTGTGGATATGTTATTTTGCAGAGGCAAAATGAGCTGTTCAGACAGCTAATATACCTTTTGAGAAAGGCATAAGAGCTGTAGCACCTTAACAGGCTTCCTTCCAGTCTATTTACCCATAAATCTGGATTGAACCTAACCATAAAGTCTACCCAAGTGCCTACTCTCCTGTTTTCATTTCACCTATAATAAATACAGTTTAGGTTAAGCTTTTTAACACTCATACACAAACCAATTATAGTAGAGAAGCTATTCAATATTCAGAACTCCCAAAGAAGGCACAAATATGAAATTATGCAGTGACTCCATGACTCCATTCAGAAAGGAGCAAAGCAGTTGTGTCTGGGTAACTTTTATTGAGGAATGTGACAGCTTGTTGCATCTCTTTCCCCTTCTGTAATAAAAAGGTGGATTGTTCTGCATGAGGAACATGACTGTCCTTTCAGTTGTCTGAGGCACATTGACCTAAACTGACACCTTCCATGTCAATCATAAATATATTTTCACCTGCCCTCTCTTCCAGAGCTACAAGCCTAAGGCTTACTACAAAAAAATATGGGAACATTACTCCCCCAACAGCATGTTTGAACATTCAATATTCTCTCAGTTCATAGTGTTCAAAACTTATTAATATCTTTGCTTAACTGAAGCAATACTTACTGTTATATTTTAATAAGCAGAGTATTTTCAAGCTCTGTAAATACAAAGATGACACTAGCAAACAATCTACTTGCATTTGAAAGTTACTCTCAAAGAAAACTGATAGTCCTTAGCAATATCCAGAGGCATGAGATACTTGAACACAAAGTCAGAGCAACATCTCAGGCAACTGTTAAAAATCACAGTTTGCAGTACAACAGACCATAAATCAATGAGTTACCTGATAGTGAAAAAGTGGAACAGAAGAATTCATTGCATTTTAAAACAGTAGAATACATTGTATCTCAAGAAAAAATCTTTTTACTTAAAGCAGGTTCTGGTTTCCTTTTCCTTAGTGGTGCTGTGGCTATTGAGGCCAGGTACATCTGATCAAATGAAGGAAAGCAAAGTGTGAAGTATCTGTAGTTAATTCTCTTTAAGGATCCTTTTGAATACCACCCATACAAAAATTTGAAAAAAAGCTTCTTGCAACTCCAACTGTAAATAGTACTCACAGATCTACATTTCATATGTAGTGAAGAGACCAAAGGAAGGTAAAATATTCAACTCTGTTTATGCTATTCCAAAATACAAGTAAATATTCTTAGAAAAAAAGTAGGGTATAAAGTCTGTTACAACCACTAGATCTTCACAAAGAGAAGCGCAATATTTTTTCCCTGTTCTCATTCAATTCATAATGCTATCCAAGCCAGGCAGGGAAATGACTAAGAAAAAATGTCAGAAATTATGTTATACTAATGCCCATTGGGTTCCTATAAAAAAATTCAAAACCACGAGTGTTTTGAAAAGAATCACTGATTCTCAGCTGTCATATTTCCCTGCCAATAAAACATCAGTCAGTGTAGAAGTTGTTAAGCATGTCAGAAGAATCCTACACAGCTATTTTTGGAACAAATTTTTCCATATCCTTCAAAAAAGTATCTAATCTTGAATTGATATGTCAGTTCCCTTCAGAAAAATAGCTAGATGAGGCATTTTTAACTATAGCTTTTCATAAATACTTTCTTTGAACTGAAATGAATTTTAATATTTTGGGTTTTTTCAAATTAAAAAATAAATAAAAAATAAAATAAATAAAAAAATAAATATTGCAAGAGATGTCCCAATTTTGTCTTTGTTGAGGAAATAAATTGTTTTGTGTTCAAGCTGTGATATTTCAAAATTCTCTGTGTTTTGTTTTATTGCACAATGGGAAAACAGTTGTGTCCATGGAAATTTCCAGCAGAAAAAAAAAAGCCACACCTATTTAATGTTCAGCCTAACTAAGCAATTTCAGTGTTTCATTGATTATTCTTTCCTGAAGGTGGGAGAATAGGGAAGGGGAGAATGTGAGATTTCAGAAGTGCAATTTGGTATAAAACACCCTAGTCAAATCCTTCCGTCACTAGATGAAATTCAGGGCTTTCTAATTTTAAAAGAGGAAAGAATTTGTTCAAATTATTTTGCTTTCTTCCCAGGTCCATTTTTTTTGCATGTTAGGTAGATTACTAAAGTTTTCTGTACATATTAAGATACTTCTTCTTCATACCAGCCTGAAGTTTGCTCTGTTACAGGATGTAAGTCAAGGAAATATTTTCAGCTGCAGCTTTTCACCTTGGCCTTAATTATCATACAAAAGGTGTTTTATCTTGTCTTTTTATAGACAAGAGACTCAGCACCTTTAGAAAAATATTCAGTGCTTTGTGCCCTCAATATACAATGGTTCATCTAGGCATTGGTTCTTAGTAAAGTTTAGTATATAATTACCTTATTTGATAAATCAATTAGCTGATTGTTCTTAAATGTTAAAATGTTTCCCAGAGCAGACTACAAATCATTCCAGTAACTCTTCTCCAAACACTTTCTAATCTTTCCCTTTTTAAAAGACTGCAAAAGTAGTGATAGCAGTCTGACTGCAACTGCAAATACGGTAAACAGAAAAAAAGAATCCTGTATGTCATGACTTTAAAAATTGTACAA
Source organism: Drymodes brunneopygia (assembly GCA_013400955.1). Taxonomy (NCBI): domain Eukaryota; kingdom Metazoa; phylum Chordata; class Aves; order Passeriformes; family Petroicidae; genus Drymodes; species Drymodes brunneopygia. The sequence continues at coordinate 307,434 of VZTZ01024309.1, read as the reverse complement.
TTGCATTAAAATGTGAGCATTTTTAATGGAACATGTGCTATGGTGCGATGGTTATGTATCAGCAGTGGTATTTCTGTGGTATTTCAGTTCTGCAAGGGGAGAGATTCACAAGTCTTGAAACGTCATTCTTTCTTAGGTCCACCTTGTGCCTGGTACTTCTACCAAGTTCTGCACATATCAAGAAAGGAATACTTAAGTAGAAAGTATCATTTCATTTTGCAAATATGGCAGCATCAGGGGAATTTCTCAAGTATTTCCTATTTTGCATAAAGATAACATCTTCTGATGATTTGTTGGTTTTCATTCTGTGAAAAGAGCTTATAAATTTCCCTATTGCATTCTGCACTTCTGTTAACTAGGTACTGCTTTGGTAGGCATTACTGTAAGATTTGAATGTGAAATGTATTCCTGTAATAAAACTAAATAGGCTAGAATAGAAAACAGTTACTTCTGAAAGCCAGGAGAGCCTTGCTTTTCACAGCAGTATAGTGATGGCAGTCTCGGTGGTCTCCTCTGTTTAAACACCAAAAATTTAGGAAACCTTTGAGTCTGGGATTATTTTCTCTTAGGATCAGTTATAAAGTAAAGATCTAGACCTGTAATAAGATTTTTAAACATCCCTAAAGAAATTTTCCTTCATTTCTGGAGTTATGTAATTTACTTTAATTAGCTGGAAACAATAGCAAGTGTTTTGCTGAAATTTCTTTGCATTACTGAAAAAAAACAGATCTGGTGCTCTTTAATTTTTTTTTAAATTTTATTTGCTATTTGGTTGCTTTAATTTATCATTTTCTAGTTTCTTTAGAATGACATCACCTGCAGAGACAACCCTGCTTTTATATTTATCCAGCTTTTATATTTTTTCTGTACGTTTAAATTCAAGAGAATTTGCAAATAAACCCAGACCAAAAATAACACCATTTTGAGTGATTCTCTAATGGTACAGCTAACTGCTCTTTTATGTCACTTCTGAAATAGAAATTCTTAAAAAAAAAAATCAGTTTACATAAAAAATGTCAAGTCATCAGTGTTGTAGGAAACATAGCAAATTCTCAAGACTAGAACACTTTATATTTTGAAGCAATTCTCTCAAGCTCTATAAGGTATTTGACCAGGTAAGACATTTATTTGTGTTCAAATTGGCAAATGCAGTCACCCAGATAATTAAGTGGCTGAAAAATATTGATCTGCTAGGCATAATGTGGTCAATGTCAGAAATGTTTACCTGAGTAACGTTACCATTAATACATTCCATTCCCTTGTAAAATTATTGGGTTAGGTCTTAAGACCACATCTCTTTCCAATAATCTTCAAGGATTCAATAGAATCTTAGCTCCTAGTATTTGTGAGTAAAGAAACATAAAAATGTTTAATACAATTTTGAAACTTATAAAAATATCCCTTGAGGTATACTCAATATGATACTGTAATATCTGTCATGATCACTCTGATCATGAATTTCACAAGAAGTTCATGAAAAGTAGAGTAGCGCAAATTAAGGGTCTGTGGCCACAATGAATATGTAGAGCCATTAATAAAGACAAATAAAAAAAAATATGATTTTTTTTCACAATGTGCCGGAAAAGGTACTTACAGCGCTAGTTTGGTGCATCACCATAGCTGCAGCACATTTTTATCATTACAAATAAATTTGAAAATTTACTAGGAAAAAAAGACACTGAAAGCAATAGCGGACGTTCTTTGCTTTCAGCAGGGTACGACTTGTGCTGTGTCATTGTAAAATCAGGTTACTAGTTATTTATAAAAGCATTACCTAAGGCTGTTAATTTATTTAGACCAGGTAGACCAACCAGTTTTTCCAGTGTGTTTATATCTGTTGCAGATAATTTCTTTATGCATTTAGTTTCTTTCTGCATTATCATGAAGTATATGACATCAAGACCCATCATTCTATAGGCTGGCACCCAAATGGTTCTATTCATATGAAGTAAGTATTGTATTTGCACTTGTTGAACTTTATCTATAAAATATTGAGTGATATAAAGAAGGCAAATAGCTGATTAAATACAAGAACTAAAGTGTGGTAAGAACTGCTTAAGGTGCTGGTTCAAAAGAAAGAGAAGAAAGCTATTCTTCATGTAATTAATCTGTGGAGTTCCTTGCCCAAGAGTACATGTCAAAAATCCAGAGAGACTAAAGAAGTGCCCAGCTTAAATCATGGGAAAAGATCTGCAGCGGGCTATTAAGTATGAAAAGATCCCCATTGAGTGAGAAAGTCCCAGAACTGCAATTTGTTTGAGACTAGACAGTCTGGGGAGCTATTACTGCATACTTGTGCTTGTATTTTTTCCTAGACCTCCACTGTAGACAGTTGTCAGAGAGCCATGATACTGAGCTAAAAAAAGTTTTAGTGTGAACAAGACTCCATTTTGGGGTTTTTATGTATAAAAAATATCACCTGGAACCTATAATTCTAGTTTTACTTCTATATACTTGAGGTAAGACTACAGGAAAACAGAATAAGTCGAAGTTATCTAAATGTAAAAAATTTTTTATATTACTTGAAGTTAAGATGTCAGATACATTAATGTCCTTTAAATACATTGACACTAAGTTTTCATTTGCATTTAGGTGGCTGAGGAATTATTTTTGTCCATTTGATTGTTACCCAGCTGTTTCAACTTCCTTTTTTCTTTAAAAGTAATTATTATAATTTTTTGCCAGTTTCTCTCTGCACATGGAAGATATCTTTGTATTTTTTTGCAACAATGGAGCTTTAGATTAGCTTGTCTTGTTGTTGCGTTATTCCATAGAAGGTTCATGCATGTGCAAAGGACATTAATAAATTTAACAAGTGGCAATAAAAGCTACAACAAAATTACCAGAACAAAAGCTTTATTAGAGCCTTTTTCTGCAATGTTTCTACAGCTGAAATGTCTGTCTTCTCTGTAAATGACCACTAAGACTCGGGATTTTTTTCTAGGACTTCATTATTTTTTGTTATATAGGTTAAAAATTACTATGAATGTTAGTGAGATTCCTGGCATGCATCAAAGAAGCATGACCAGTAGTTTGAAAGAGGTGATTCTGCACTCTCATGAGACCCCACCTTGGGTAATGTGTCCAGCCCTCAGTAAGGGAAGAGCATGTTGGAGTGGGTCCAGAGGAGGGCAAAGAAGTTGATCTTGGCTGCAGCACCTCTGCTGTGAGGAAAGGTGTGGAGAATTGAGATTGTTCAACCTGGGAAAAAGGAGGCTCTGGGGAGACCTTACTGTACCCTTTTGGTACCTAAAGGAGGCTTGTAAGAAAAATAGGGATAAACAGTTTAGCAGGGTCTGTTGAGATAGGACAAGGGGTATTAGTTTTAAACTGAGGGGGGGTTGTGATACACAACAGCTTGGGATATAGAAGACTTCAGTTTAGATTTGTTTTGAAATAGACTACTCAGAGTAGAGATCCCCAGACTGTTGTTCTCCATCCCCTTACACAAGGTGAAGAGATAAGTGTTAGCGCCACACAATAATAAGATCACCACAACCACGTCTTCCTCCTTCAGTCTTATGTGACACGGTTAGGCACCAAACATCCCTCAAGTCAAGATATGTATGTTTGTCTCCTCACTTCAGTATTTCCCAGTGGTTATCAGCCACTCACTGACATGGATCAGGTCAGCACTTACCTGAATTCTGGTTTTTGACTTGTCCTCAAGGACTGATATTTATTCTCTACGTTCTGAAACAGCATCTCTAAGTTAGGTATCATGATGTTTAACAGCTCTTCAGAGATCCACTCCTTACTGTCAAATACTATTTTCAGTCATGTCAGGATCATGAACTTTATCCCCTCTTAAAAATTACAGCCCATGTCATGGAATTTACATTGATTTTCACTCCTGAGTGATTTTATTAATTTTCTTGGGCCTCATTCCAATTTTACCACATAAAATGGAAAAAATGTAGAAATGGAGCTTGAGGAAGAAACACCTGAGTATCACAGAGTATCAAGAACAGACATGCAGTCATTTGCAATAATTTTTTTAATTTATTCATCAAAAATTAGGATGCCCCGAGTGCTTTATACCTGAGATGAGTCATATCCAAAGCTCAGATCTCTCACTTCGTTAATAAAGGCAACCTATGGCATGAAATGGCACCCAGGGCTATACTATGAGAAGCATTAAAAACCAGAATACCTAAAATAAGTAAAAGATCATGGGAAGGTATATTTCCTAAGCCAGCACAGTCTACCTTTCTGGAAGCTTTCACATTGAGCAGCCCAGCTGAACAAGGTGTTATGCAGAAATTTTGATTACCGTCAGTCCAGAGAAGATGCAGAAAGAACCATGTCTCTGAAGAAATTTGTGGATTGCCTTTGCCATTTCAGTGGGGCTCTAAACGCAGCCTCATGGACCCCAGGTCATGTACTATCAGCTAAATGGGGAATGTGCAGTCAGCTTAACCCATGAATGCTACTTCCAAAGGCAAGAGTGTAACCTTGTGGCCTCGAAGTTCTGTGTATCAGACAGTAATACTCATTTTTCATTTGTTCCTCCCTGTTGGGGTTTCTTTTGGGTGTGGATTTTGGGGGTATGGTTGCAGGGTTTTTTTTCTGGAGGAAGTTATTACTGTGACCAGATCCAGTCTGAGATCTGGTACTAAGGTTAATTGTGACTGATAAAGGATGTCACAGAATATTGCAACTTATACTGAAGAGGAAAAAGCATTAAAGTTGAAAATCTAATATCTAGACATAGTCTGATTTATCAGTTCATTACTGGACTTCAGCTGAATATTGTCTACTTGGTATCTCTGGCCCACTGTTTGTCAAATATCTTAAAAATATAAAAACCAAATATCTCAAACTCCTACACTCTTTTTATACTCACTGTTCAGCCTGTGTCTGGATCAAATTCTCCCACAGAGTTAATACAGAAATTTAGTACTGTTCCTTCAGATGCTTGCTCTTTTGTAGTCCCAGATGTGAGACAGTTCACGGGCAGGTTTTCCCAAGCAGGTCATTTTATATTTGCTATACTATTGCCAAGAAGAAATACATTGCTTGTTTTAATCTGGCATTTGTAACACAGCATTTCACAGTGTTCTACTTCCTTCCTATCTTCTTCCTCAGTCAATATACTTCTGATCAATATCCAGTCTTAAAAGAGACATCTACTTCAGGGAACTTTCCAAGAATGGATTTGACCAAAATGAAAAGAGAATTTTTCACTGACTTTTCAAAAGGGTTTGGTTTCCTTAATATTGTAGACCACAATTAATACAATTTTCTCTCTTGTTCAATACACGCATAATTCTTAATCTTCCTAAGTTATTATACCTGACCAGTAAAAGAGAATTTCTTATGGTATTTGCAGCATTTTGCGAAAAAATTTAGAATCATTTAAGATAAATCTAGGAATAGAATAATGAAAATTTATTTGTGCCTGGGCAATTTATAGTTCAGATCATTCAAGACAATGGAATATTAAATTCATGTCTATACAGCTATGACCACATTAAAGTATAATTTTTTTTCTGGTTGGTTGCAAAAGAGAAGATGTATTTTCCCCCAGTGTTTCTAATGCCTATTTTTATATTTCAATCAATAGAAAACCCTTAAAAAATTTTTTCTGTGAAAAATTAAATTGTTTATAAAGTCAGACCAAGACTAAAACCTTTTATAGTATTAGATAGTACTGAACTTTCAATTTTTCATCAAGACAACTTTTTTTTTTCATTTATCATTTTTGTCAGTATTTCCAGATTAATAACTGCAACTGGTTGACCTGCTAAACTGAGTATTGCTAGCAATACCTGCTATGATTTCACTGCCAAAGACTATAACTGTAAATATTTACAACAGTTTCCTATCATGCTGCCAGATGACTGCTAGGAAACACGCTGGGTTCATTTTTTGCTCTTGCAATTTATTTGCTGTGTAAAGAATGATTCATGTCACGCCAGTCTGCATTCATATTCAGGTTGGTGATAGGTTCTTCTGTACCAAGTAACATCACTCTGTCTCCTGTCAGCTCTCTAACTGCTCTGAGCCAGCACACCTAGAGACAACCTATTCAGCCAGTCAAATACACAGCACCTCATGAAGGATGAAGGTAGCAGTGATTCTGCATCCTCAGCATTTTCTGTGATACATTCCTAGTTCAGAGCACCAAAGATCGTGGTACCAAGTGTCTCTCCTCATTCTCACTTCTCTTTCTGCAAGCATGACAGTTGTGGGGGACTGTTATATATCCAACAGAAAATTGGTACAATGCTCTGAGTCGCCTTGATCTTGCATAGAGTTGGAGATTGTCAGCACACTGTCACTGCATTCCAGCAGAGCTCTTATTAGTTAACTGTACTTGACAGCACCTCAGAAAGTGTATATTTTCAGTTAAGCAGCCTGACATGATCAAGGTTATCACTTTTTTTCTCTAGATAATTACTGGCAGCATTGATAAACATGTATTCCTTCTCCAGTTCATCAGAAGACTGAAGGGAATATGTCCCTTTATAGTTCAAATTTTAAAGTTCCTGATGCTTTGCAGAATCATTTATTGTTGAAGTCCTTGGCTGATAATATAGTTATAGGCCTATATATACACATTTATATATATTTATATGCATCTTTGCCCATTTGGCTATTATCTCTCCTCTTTCAGAATATTAATGAAGACATATTTGATCTGAGGAGGAGAGGGAATTCCAAGTACCAGGATTGGAATAATTTTTAACTGCCTGTGATTTTATTTATTTATTTATTATCTATCTATCTATCTCTTTGAACTTCAAATAATACAGCTCTTTCTCATGACAAAAAATTGCACCACTGCAGGAATTTGTTCTTTTAGTGACTCTGAGTTAAGACGGTAGAGACAACTAGGCTTTCAAAGTCATCAACAACATTATTTTGTGAGTTCTCCTGCTGTTTTATATGTGCATTGTTCTCTGCCATGAAAGTACTGATGCCTGAAAATGGTGATAATCAGTGCAGTTAAACTCAGCAGAAAACTCTTGCGCGGGATTGTTAAAATCTTTTGAGGATTTGGCTATGGCTGTTCAGCAACTGCAAGTAAAGTAGAACTCCTTAAAATGTCAGGAAAAATTCACGAATTAAACTAGTATAAAACCTTGGTTGAGAATCTCTAGCAGTGTGTGGCTGTCACAGCAGAACTTCCAACTTTGTGTGCTCATTATCACAGAGTAGGAGAGAACATTTTTGTTGCACTAGACTCTTTCCAGGGAGGTAATAATTAGGTATCTTTGCATTTTCTGATGCGATTTTCTAGAGACTTCTGTCTAAGTTTTCAAAAGTGACTGGTGGTTTGAGGTACTCAAAGTGAAATGGTTTAGAGTGAAACATGGAGTATCTGCTTTCTGAAAACTAGACATTTAGAGCTCCCTCATGCTCTTGCATTTGAAAAATGGAGGAACACATTACTCCAAGGTTACTTGTGAAAAAGCAGCAACATGACTTCCTGATATTAGAGAAGATATTTTACTCTTGTGGGAGGAACAGATAGAAGTCGTCAGTGTTGGACTACCAAAGGATTGGTCACATTATTTGAGAAGAAAAGAACCTGTCATTCTGTTCCAGGGAGAGCATTCTGCTGTCACGGAGAATTTTATAAGAACAAAAAACAATTTACATGATATTTGGGCAGGAGTTTGATGCATACTTCCTGAGAAAGTTGAGGCTGAGGAAAACAGTCATGTTTAAGAATCAAACTTCAAAAGAAGAGATTAAATGGAGATGGTTGGAGGATATTTTACTTGCCTCTTTGTCCTCTGCAGTCAGTTCCTGTGACTTTTAGTCATATATCCTTGCACGTGCATTGCAGAAGCCCAAGTTATGATGTGAAAAATCAAATTTACACCATGGCATCATGACCAGCCACAAATCCACTTCAACACCTTTGAGTGAAAGATGTTATATCTGCAGAACCAGTAAGAAGGGTTTTAATTGCTCAGTCACTCAAAGCAAACAGGTTCCTTTATGATAAATAGACTTGAAAGGTACCAGAACAGAATCTCAGGAATAAAAGACAAAATAGGGATAAAGGGGAAATCTCTCTTTGAACTTATTTCATTGAGGGGAAAACTGAGACAAAGGTCGGGGAGAAAGAAGGTGACATGCATATTATGATGGTGACTATGATTAGTAAGGATGGGATCTGATGAAAAGGAAGTCCAGTAAATTTAAATTTCAGTATTATAGTAGTATGTTGGAAACTTCAAAACCTTGACATATCTTTAATAGTATTTTTGGGAGAGGATTAACATTATTGCACACACAGTTTAATTTGTATAGAATAATTTATGACAAGAACTAAAGACCAGACTGTGCAACTTCTAAGAAATTACTTTGATATTTATATTGTATGCAATCTGTTAGCTTTATCTGCTGTGCTTCCATAATAAGCACTGAGTAGTAAAGTAAGAACTACTGTCGGTGCTCAGATATGCTCTCTACAATTACAGAGGAAAAATGAAGAAAGTGCTGAGAGTAAAACTTACCTCTTAGAGATAATAAAATTCATGGTCTTGTGCACATATCAAATGTTTTACAGCATATTAAGTATTTCTCATCTTCCACTATGAAGAAGCTTGTTGATAGATTATTTGACATCGAAGAAAGGAAAATCAAGGGTCATAAGGGCCTTCCTGGGGGGATTCTTCCATAAAATTGGCTACATTCATAAAAAGTCCAAAATTCAGAGACCGAATGCAAATCATCTAGCAAAATGATTTAACCAATTCTTTGTTCTGTGGTCATGTACCAAAGACTGTGAAGTTTTCTTAGTAAAATAATTAAAATATCTCTGAAAGTAGCTGGCTACACATTTCAATTATTTGAATGCACAGTTCTGACAACTTACATAAGACAGTACTATAAAGGAAACTGAAATAAGCTATTCTCTCTCTACTTATTTTGGAGGCCTCACTTTGTACATTTCTGCGATAGGGGTTCAGCTGAGACACTTGGCCATTTTGGGAGAGATTTTCCTAGGATTTATGTGCTATCAGAATAGCTTTGCATATGCAATGTCATTTAAGACATTTGATGGAATTATCCTGGTGGACTTTCAGTTGCTATCCACCCTGTGGATAACAAGTACCGAGGCAGGAAAGAGAATAATTAGGAAAACGAGAAGCACATATGAATCTTTGGAAATTACCTAGTCACTCATATGTCTTTATAGTTGATCTTATCATTAGTAAACTTTGAAATTTTATCTCAGTTCAGCCACCAAAATATGTCTTCATATAAACATGAAGACCACTCCAAAATTTGCCACTGGGTATAATGGAAAGTACCTTTACCAATAATGTCTTATTGCATTTTGGCAAAGATCTGATATTTGTTACTTTATATCCCTCTCATGAGCAGCTTGCTATAAGTGATTAATTCGATTACATTATCCAAACACACACTGGGGAGTTTTGTGTCAGCTTTATGAAGTATAACGGACTATGTCAAATGTGACAATGCCTACCAGGAGGAGATTTTCAGTAGTAGTGAATGCACTTCATTCATATTTTCAATAAAAAGAAAAAAAAATCACAAAGGAGTTAAAATAGCATAAATGTTCCAACTATTCAAATGGAAAGAGAAAAGAAAGAGATCTGATCACAAACAGCTGACCTGCACTGTCATGTTTACTGATGTATTCAGAAAACCTTACAGTTGAAATATCCAAAATAAATGTAGTTGTTGTATGGGATTAGAACTAGATGATCTTGAAGATCCCTTCCAAACCAAATCACACTTTGATTCTATATACTTCTTTTAGACTGCTAAATGCTGTCCCACTTAATAAAGCCTAAGTTTTCCCTAATTAACACATCATTATTTTTAACACTTTCATATTTTTTTTTTTTTTAATCCTGGCCACTTTATGTTTAAATCTATTCTTTTTCCTACTCTTTAAAGCATTTCTGTGACATGACACACTTTCCTGTATCTGGCTCTTTTATTCAAAATAAGATGGCTAATCTCTGATAGGACAAGTCCAAATGGTCTACATATTAGTCTGAAAAATGGACAGTGGCATTAGATGTATAATTTCAATGTCTGCAGGAGCTCTCTAAGGGCAGTAGACCAGTTGAGAAATGCATCAGGGAGTTGGGTGAATACTAGGACAGCAAAGTTAGAAGACTAGAATAAACTGGAGCAATGAGAAATTCACCTAATAAAGTAGTAGGAGAGACAAAGAACTTCCTGGTGAAATTTACTTGTTAGCTGTTCTGCTGAAAAACAGGTCTACAGAGTATGGTAGAGAAATGATTGGCCAGGGGAAAGGTTGAAGGTCTACTGAAAGGTTTTCATGAGAGATACTGATGTGAATACCAGATATTTGTATGGAATGCCATCAAAGAAGGAACCAAAATTAAAATCAAACCTTATTTCTAGGAAGTTTAATTTTGAACTCTAATTATTTGCTAAAATGCCTTGCTATACTTTGTCTTGTTCTCTTCAGCTGGAGAAAGTGCTTCTTAATGAGGAACCTTTCAATACTGCCTTTTTCTCAGTCTCAGATTCTCATGTACTCTGTTCTGGACAGCTAATACTCCACACTGTAGTTAAATCATTCACACATAACTTATTTTTTGAAAGCTTTACAAACTCAGAGTGTTGCATAAAGGATTATGAGCAAGGGTTAGTAAGAAAACTAAACTGAGGATTTCAAAACCTTCCTTTAAAGCTGATTTGAATGCATGCCCAGAGACATGCTGAAATTAGTGACAGTTTATACTGTTTAAGGAATTTGCTTTGAAAGTGAAGATATTTTATTTTTTTTTTAGTCTAAAACATCTGATTGTCCTGGTTTCAGATGGGATAGAGTTCATTTTCTTCCTAGCTGCTGGTACAGTGTCGTGTTTTGTATTTACTATTAGAAAAATGTTGATAAGACACTGATGTTCTGTTTGTTGCTAAATAGTGCTTACTCTAAGTCAAGGACTCCAGTATCTCATGATCTGCCAGAGAGGAGCTGCACAAAATGCTGGGAGGGAGCACAGCCAGCACAGCTGAACCAAACTAGTCAATTCCAATTCTCTTCCCCATGCCACCAGGGAAGAATGTGGTAGTTAGTGAGCAAGCTGTGTGGTACTTAGGCTGGGGTTAAACCAAGACACTCATTTACAGTTTATTTCTGTGTTTTTTATTACTAAAAAAGGCTCTCAGAAACTTTTAAATAGGAAAAAAAGTTGGTTTCAGTGGAATCAACTATCTAGATCAAGCTCCCAGGTATGTTTCTTTGTTTTCCCAAGCAGAGAAAAATTGTTTGGCATGACAGTTCAGCAGTGCTTGCTTTCAGTGGTTTTGGGGTTTTTTTGTTTGTTTGTTTTTTGTTTGTTTGTTTGTTTCTGCTTTAGTAAGAAATCAAATAATAAATTATTCATTCTGTTGTATAAGAAATTGTTATTCAAAGCTACCTAGCTACCTCTTTTGGCCTGGAAGGAGTAAACAGAGATATAGGTCTTCTTAACTCTATTAAGAGTAGAAGTAATGAACCTTTAATTCTTTAATGTCCACTAAGTGATCCAGGATTTGGGGCTCTATAAGGCATTGTAAAATTCCTACCACTGTCCTAACAGAGGTAACAGGGTAACAGGTTGTCTTGGTTTAAAAGACAGGTGTCTGCTAGGGAAGGCAGGAGCCTTCCTTGGAATGGAAAAACTGCAACCCCTCTCCCTCTGAATTATTATAAATTTAAAATCAAGAGGCTCTCAGGTAAAGATATGGGAATAGGAATAACAGTTCTTTACTAATATCTAAAATAAAGCTAACAAATAATAACAACTATGGCATTAACCAACAAACAACCAGAAATCCAGTGGCAGCCTGCCTGGCCTCGGGCACCTTTTCCCTTGCTGCAGTTCCAGTCACAGCCTGCAGGGGGCGCTCCGGATGCGATGGTTCCCCCGCGGCTGCAGGGGGCGCTCTGGCGTGAGCCCAGGTAGCACAGGGCAATGGCGGCCGCCGGCGTGGAGAGAGGTGGGGGAGTTCCACAAACCCTCAGGGGCGGGGGTCAGCTGGTGTCCGTGCCAGCAGGATCCTCAGACACAGCGAGCTGGGCAGCAGGAGGTCCCGGCGTGCAGGGGGAGCAGTGTTACTATGTAGCAAAACCTTCGGAGCAGCGCCGGAGGAGCGGGGGAGAGACGGGCTGATGGCAACTCCCGTTTGGGTGGAGGAAAACTCACAGCAGAAAGACCGGCAGCTCCTTGCTGGTTTCTCAGTGGCCGTGGGTTCAGAAGAGCGCAGCTTCACCCGTGCAATTCCGAGGGTCTCCGGCAAAAGAGAGAGCCAAACCCTTCCCCGCCCCTGCCCCTTTTTTTCAGTCCCCAAAATCTCGCGTTTTCCCTGCTCCCACTAGAGAGATCTCCGGCCCCCCACTCCCTGCCCTCCGCCCTCCGCCCTGTTGAGGAGAAAGGCTTTGGCCATGTGCTTTGTTCTCTTAAGTACTCAGTGATTAACAGCTCATGGGAGAAAAATTCCTGAAGATAAAGAAAAAGAAAGAAAGCCTCCCAAAAAAAAAACCAAGATCCAAACTCCGACACAGGTGCTGTTGAAAGGACTAGGAAGTCCTTAGGTGCCATTTTCTAATTGCAATATTTACATTTATGTTTTCCACAATTCATGCTTTGCTCAGAGCTTAAATTCATAATCATACCTGTTGTTGGGCATTATAGTATAGCAGGCTTAGATGGCCTGGTGGCTTGATCAAAATCATATCTGGAAAAAGAGGGAAATATTTCAGCACAGCATCATATTTAGCCTGATGCACTATTGTTTCCTAAGCAAAATAGTTAGACTTTACTTATAGAGGACTATACAGTCAGCACTCAACAAAATGGAAAGTGATTTTTATAGTGAAATAATTTTAAAAGGAGACGTGTCTTCTTTCTCAGGTTCTTTCTCTGCCCAAAAGACAAAAATCTGAGGATAGACACATAATAATTTGTTATTTCTCCTTAGGACAGTTCAAGGCTACATTACATTTAAATTTTTATCTTTATATTTGATCGCAACACAGCATAATAATATGTTACAATAAGATCAGAAGGTCATCTAGTTATTGTTCTCTTCTGAATGAGAATATATAAGAACTTGTTGTTAGTGGCTTGTAGCAGGAAAGCAGATGCTGAAATACTGCTAAGTGACATTAAAAAAGACTGTATTAATATCTTTCTCATTTTCTCAGTACAGACATAAATAATATATAAGTGCTAGAATGGAGAAAGGAGATGCATGGTTTGTGCACATTTATCCTTGGGTTCAGTGCAATTTTGCTGTGCATTGACACATCACAGCTTTCTTTAATAATCTCTTTCATCATAAAGTAGTGGATATTGAATGAGTAAAGCCAGAGCAATCTAACATCCTCCACTTGTAGTCTGAAAATGCCCACATTTCTGAGAAGCACTGAAAGAAAGCTTAAAAAGGTTCAGAAATGCTGAGTCTCACTGTCACTTTTTTTCTGTCTCTGGTGTAAGTAGGAGTTTGCATTTGGGTTGTGGGAATTGCTTTGAAGTTCTCTGTTCTTTATTCCTCCATGTCAGCATTCACAAGGACAGAAAATTGGAAGTAAAATATAAAGCCCTTAATCACCTTGATCAAGATAATCAAATGACAAAGACTTGAAGAATTGGCATTAGGCTGAACAAAGACAGGACAAATTCCAGTAACACTCTTCCCCATTTTAGAAACATTCATGCGCCACCAAGAAAGGAAAAGAATTTATTCCCTGTTATAAAAACACTAATTTCCTAAATGGAGGTCAAGGACCTGATTTGAGCTTGTGATTCCTATCTGACTTGAAAAATAGACCCTGAATTCCACTTGGTCTGGTGGCAAAAACAGGGCAAAATATGTAAGCAGAAAGAATAGCCTTCATTAAAATGAGATAAAATATGCTGCTTTTCCCCATAAACCTTGCCCAGTTAATTCCATGAATAGTGTGCTCATTCTCTGGAATGTAAATGGTGTCTTCCTGCTGAAACTTTAGCTCATGCTAATTAATAAGTGCTGTAAATGGTCAGACTCCTGAACTGCAGGATTATGCAAACATCAATGGATACTTAATAGAGCCTTACATCAAGTTCAAGAAATATAACACCTGGGGGACTGCAGTGGCTTAGGGCAAGTGGGGAGATTGTGTCCAGTTGTGAGTCCATCTTATCTTCTGTGACCTGTAGCAAAGGCAGGGTAAGAAAGTGACATCAACTTAAAACAATTATGCCTGATCCAAGTTGATAACTGTTCTTGCAGTCCAGGGAGAACAGTTGCAAAAGTCTGGCAAGTAGGAGGCAGAAACAAGAGTTAGAAGATGCCTGAGGAAAAGAGGAGGGTTAAAAATGCCTCAGAGAGCTTAAAATGTCTTGCTGCCATTCTGGTGACATTATCTAATATATGAGAAATGCCCATGTTTGCAAGCCTTCTGCATCATTCACAGAATGCTCAGCAATGCTGTGCTGCAAACTCTACTTTCACATTGCCTCACCTTTTGTCCCTTTACTCTCTGCAGCCTTGCCATTGTGTTAATGCAGGTGTAGGGTTTTAGGGTTACTGGGCATTTGGCTGCATGCAGAAAGGAAGTCCTTTGAAATGTTTTAAAGTATCATAAAAGAAGCACTGAAGTGTCCTGTCAATCCTCAGTTTCCTGGCTGTACAAATATTTTGATGTTTGTTTGTAAGGAGATTGAGTTCACATTAGGGAGGAGAACTTCGTTTACAGAATCTTTACTAAATCCTGTTCTCTACTTGTCATTCAATGCTAAATAACCTTGTTTCTTGGTGTCTGTTGTCTATGGCCTGTCCTTATGACAATTAGGTCCGTGCTGTTAAATGCTATTAGGAAGATGTTATCCATGGTAATAGATGATAACTTTGAAATTTAGCATTTTCTGAAAATACTAATTATCTAGACTCCTTTTCAAAATTAAACATGAGAAGGATAAGAAACAATATGCCATAGGAGGTTAACTAATACATCACAGGAAGAATCTATTTGTCTGACCTATATGCTAATCTTCTAAGGACTGCAATGATTTTTGCAAATTTTTGCAAATTTAGGAAGCAGGTAGAGATTGCATCTTTCCTGAGCTGATGGATTAGTTTCAGAGAGGTAATGTAAGACACTGAAAAGACCTTTTAGTTACTCTCCTCAAGGCTTTGTTCTGATCTTGTCTTCTGTCTGTTTATGCATTGTTGCCAAATCTATACTGTCAAAGATCATGCACAAGGACATGGACCATGATGATTTTTTCTTAACTTTATTTTTCCTGAGCCAAACAATAAAAATTGGGTGCTTTTAATTTCTTTCTGATCTTTGATATTTTTGCTATGTCTTTCTCCAGAATATCTTTCAAAGAAATTTCTACTTTAGGTCTTTTATTACTTAAAAAACCAAGTCATGAGGAAAAATATATGACATAGGCAATAGACTAACATATTTCAGTAAAAGAAATCTATACTAAAATTAGAATTATGAAAACAAGAGTTCTTCAAATTAATCCTCACTCTCATGTTCAAGACAACAGATTCCAACTGTCTCATTGCAAAGGGTTCAGTGTCTGATTTGTTCTGGAAAGATGTGCTTAGTGTATTTATAAATGGAACCTTATAATGCAGTAAGTGATGAGGCATTTCCATTGATTGTCCAGGGAACCCTTCCAGTTTGTGTGGAAGAAAATCTGTTATATCAGTATGATGATAAAATGTATGATTGTGACAGAATTTAATATGATAGCTGCTACTATTTCAAATGTACAAATACTGAAAAAAAATTGAGTAAAAAAATAGAATATACTGCAAAAAAAGAAAAAATTCAAAATTTGAATTTTTTTAAATATTACATGCCATTCCTTCAGTAGGGCATGTATTCATTTTTTTTTTTTAAAGAAAGGTTTCTAATAGAATTTTAACTTAAACCAACCAATATCAAAGCCCATTTTCACTAACATTTGAAAACTCCAACATACTATCAGGGCTAAAAGTGTGTTTTGTTCTTTCTAGAGAAGTTTATAGAGCACACTTGTGTTTTTAAGGAAATCATTTAAAACAAGGATTTGGCCAGGAAATTAATTCATTTAACAATTACTTTTAGCTACAGGTAAAACAAAAGATGTAACAGAAAGCCTACTAAACAACTTCATCAACATATTCCTGAGAAATATTAACATACCTGAGACAAAATTTTCCAGAAATGAAGGATCAGAAATGGTTGACATCTAGCCGAAGGAGTGGCAATTGGTGTGTCCAGGTGGCTGGGACCTTAACCTACAGAAGAAAGAGGATCAGATTAAAAAACAAGATTTCAACAAAGGTTATCACTAAAATGTAAGGGTTATTTTCAAACGTCAACAGAACAACAACAAAGGAAGAAAGAATGATCATCAGTCTTGGCTCCAGCACTGACCTAGCTGGTGGGATGTCCAGGGTCCTGGGGGTGCACCACCTGGGCTTTGTGAGAGTACCTTTTTATAGCTAAGTTTTCCCCAACCTGGGGCTAAGTTCTTCACTTTCTATGTCAATCATACAAAGTTATCATGTGATGTTCATCCTTCTAGACCATTCTGAACTGGGCTGAAGGGTTTTGGGGGTTTTTGGTGGTCTTGATCGTTGCCTGTTGGACCAACCTTTGGCCATCAGTCCATATCTGCTTCTTGATCTCATTCCTGCAATTGTACTGCAGTATGCTGTGCTTCTCTCCAAGAGACAAAATTGTTTGTCCAGAAAAGGGCTACCCTACCTCTATATAGCCCCTATCTCCAGTTATATCCTGTTCTTGTCTGTTTGCACAGCCTGTTCTTACCAATGGTCCTGGGTTGGTTCCATTGCTATCTGGTTATTGCTGTGTGACATGTACACGTTAGCCCCTTGTCTTCTGGGCTTCCACAACAGTTACATGTTTAAATAGTCCCTTCTACTTGTGTGAAACTATTTCAACATATTAAAGACAGAAAATATTTGACAAATTGTAAAGACAGCTGTAACTCCATCAAGATTTATGATTTTGTTTATTGAAGATGTGAGGACAAGAGTTTGGATGGGACCAAGTTCATCATAATCTTATTCGACTTATTACCAGACTTCCTAGACCTTGTTGACTTGCTTTTATTAATTTAAAACTAAATAAGGGTAGAACTTTATTGGCCTTGAATTCTAATGTGAAACATTCTAATATTGCAAGAGTTGTTGCAAAAGAGAAATAAAATGCCTTTGGGGTCTCCCAGTCCTCCAGGGGCTTTAACTGCTGCTAAGTGATCTCATGCTTCAGTGAGTAGTGGGCATGTTTCCTACAGGTTTTTTTGAAAGTTCAGGCTACTACAAGTCTTAACCCATATGACCCTGAGTTTTAGGAACAGAAAAAAACTGGATTGTCTGACTTCTCATGTTCTTTCACATATAAAATTAGATACAACTAGTCATAATATTTTGTCCATATTTTTGATCATAATGCAAAAACACCTGGCTATATCACACTTAGATTGCCACAGTAGCACTAGATACTTTTAATCATTTCACAGACTTTACCAATATACAGAGGACTCCTTGCATCCTCCAAGATCCTCCCATAGTTAACTTACATTACCCAAAGTTTATCAAGTGAAAAAGGACCAAGGCACAATTACTGGCATTGCAAACATTAAATATAGAAACAATTTGCTTCTAGTTATTTTAGAAACATTAAAATCCTCTTACACACATACCATCACACCAAAGCCACAATCATTTTTAATGATTTAATCATTTGGTCTGTGGCTCTAGTGACATCTATTTTGAAGGTGCTCAGAATGAGACCCCTGGGGTGAAAAACATATTTCAGTGAACAAAAGGAGTAAAAAAAATGTTTTGGGATACTGGAAAAGCTGAAAAAAGCAGGTGCTTTCTGTTCCCTCTTACTTATTTTGTAAAAAGAACTCTCTCTTTCATCTTGCCAGAGAAATAACATCTGAAATCTTCAGGCGCTGCTTAACCTAATCTTAATCTTATTAGAATTTCTTTAATAACAGAAAGGAAATTGAATTTGTGCAGAAGTAGGAAACATCCTTATGAAAACCTCTAGGCACCCTGAAAATTGTTTAAACAAATTATGTAATTAAATGTGCAAAATACATTTTCAACCTCAGATTGCTAAAATAGGTTCAAAAACTCAACTCTGAAAAATAACCATATAATTTTTATATTCTCATTAAAATCTATTACTACTTTAATTATCAATAAAATTTTACAATGCGGCTTGTCATAGATGTTCACAGAGCATCAGGCACTTCATTTCTTCTTACCTGTCAACCTCCTAATGCAGATATTGCAGTGAGAAGTGCCTTTCTTGAGTGACTTGACATTCAGTACTGGGTAATCATGGAATTATGCCAGCAAACCAAGAATGCCACAGACTGTGACAAACCTGGAGAGATGTGTCTGCATGCTTTGATTATAAATATCCTTGGGGTTTCTTTTTTCTACAAATTTCATCAAATTGGAACGCAAAGATCATAACTTATATCGGAGATTGAACAAGTCTGTTTGTGTCGGAAACCAAAGGCATGGAAGTCTCAAAGACACTGAACAAGTTAAAGTTATGATGATGAGACAACTAGGTGATGTTTCAACACACAATAGACACAACTGTTGTCACAGGTTGCTACAAAAGCTTCATTTTTAGTGGTTGCTTCAGAGAGACCAGGAAAAGGAAAAAAGCAAAACCCAAGAACCAACCACAATACAAAGAGCACATTGCTTTGAATATTCCCCCAAGAGTTAACTGAAGAGATTCTGAAGGGAAGGTTTTCCATTTGCTGTTTTTGATAATTCTTGTTAGTGTTGTTTTGTTTTATTTTAACCAGCAGATGCCGGATCTGCAATGTGTGTGCATCTGCAGATGCAAATTTTGTGCCTCATGCATATTTCATAAACAACCAGCGCTGAAATGAA
The DNA here is from genome assembly GCA_013400955.1 of Drymodes brunneopygia. Classification (NCBI taxonomy): domain Eukaryota; kingdom Metazoa; phylum Chordata; class Aves; order Passeriformes; family Petroicidae; genus Drymodes; species Drymodes brunneopygia. The sequence continues at coordinate 288,534 of VZTZ01024309.1, read as the reverse complement.
GAAAAACTGCTTATACATAATCACTCTTGGGCCATATATTTGTTTAATTTTAGTACACTTCTCCCATGCAGGAAAGAAAGGATGCTGAAGGAGAGCAAACAAGGATTTAAGAATGTAAGTAAGGTGTAAGAATATAAATAATAAATTGGACAGCCAGCGGTGATTTGAACACACAAAATTGTTGTGCCAGCTTATATTTTCTCCCCTTTTAAATGCAGCATTTCATCATAGACCTGGTTTCCAGTATTCTCATTCCTATGGCCTCATCTCAACTGAGTCCTGAAATACATGAGTAACTTATGTTGTCATCTGGAGGTTAATAAGACAATGAAGCAACATGTGATACCAGACAGGATATTTTTAAAATATCTGAGTCACCATGCCTAGAAATATTTAAAAGACATGTAGATGTGCCACTTAGGGACAGTTTAGAGGTGGGCTTGGCAGCACTGGTTCAACACTTGGGTTCAATGATCTTACATATCTTTTCCAACCTAAATGCTTCAGTATTTCTATGACAAAAAAAGTTCTCGAGAAAAACTGTCACAACTGTGAGGATCTTTGCATGACCACATGTTACCATACACTGGCAGCCCGTGTTTTTTCTTATATAAGTTTTCTCTTATGAGTCTTCAAAGCAAATATATATCTAAGTACCCCACTGTTTAACAAAGAATGTTCATAGATAACTGAATTACTATATAAAATCTATGTAAAAAAATAAGAAATGTATCAGAAACTATATTTAGAACTGGTCAAAACCTGAAAATTTTACTCTTTCATTTTTCTACTCTATAGCACTTCTAGTAACACATTAGGTAAATAGATTGACATTGACATAGATGTGCTGTGAGAATTAAAAAAGGAAATAATGGGGAAAAAAAGTACCCCACTTGAAATCATAAAAGTGGTGGAATTCATAATGATTTTTTTAAACTAAATTATGGATGGCTAAGTGTAGTTCAGTATGGTTTCTATACCCAGGAACTTTTGTCTGGCAGACAACTAAAATATCTCCTATCTGAATTCTCCTCTTTACTGTACTTTACAATAGGTAAATTCAAAATCTGATGCGAAATTACTGGCCTGGGTCTAACTGGAGAACAGTATGAGGAGACAAGGAGTACAAATTCTGGAAAAAGATATTGTCTCTAATTAGTAAAAACTGTCTATTTCAAAATCTTTCTCTTTGGCATGTACTGGATCCCTTGCACTTCTGCAGCTAAGGAAAAGGAGCACTTCTCGCCATTTTTGTCTGCAATTCCCACTCTCAGCCCAGTCCCAATATCACACCTGGTTTCACAGGCTGCTCTGTCTGTTCCAGAGAGACCCCATAGCTCCTGCTGCCCATGTCCACCCTCTGGCTTCCTATTGTGAAGTCTCAGGCATTGATCCAGATCAATAAACTCCAGATCACTCCATGCCAGAGACAGAGGTTGAACTACAAAATAGGCAATGTGGAAAGTCAGGAAGTTTGAGCTTAAATGTTGAGTCTGAGCTCCAATATGACTTAACAGCACAGATAGCACTATAATGTCTATGCACGCTAAACTACTCAAGACAGAAAATAAAGTTAAGGCAGGCTAATGAGCAGGAGAAAAGATAATTTCACTCACCCTCTAAGGACTCAAGTCTGGAGAGATTAGAACAGTTGCTACATTTCCAGATGCACTAAGGGCCACACAAGACAAACACAAGGAAGAGTTTTGTCAGGGATGAGTTTTATAGTATTTGATTTTTCTGCTTCACTTCTCAGCCCAGGAAATGTAAAGCTAGACAAAACCAGGAACAATACATTTTCATCAACTTGAAGTTTATCTGCACTAAATCTTGTATGCTATCTTAAACAATATAGAATACTTTGACAAATATACAACTAAATGTACAGTAAGCTTCCAAAATGTTGGAGGACTTTTCCTTACAATGACTGAAAGGTTCTTATATGCTTAGGAGTACTGTTCTCTTCTTCACTGGTTGACAATACTTTGATGTCACAGTTTTAACAGGTCACATCTTTTTTCAGTTCTAGCTCAGCAATCAAGGTTCCTAGTAACTTGCATGTTTAAATGTTATCTTTTGCTTGCTTCATGTGACAGTATTTTTATTTGCTTTTTGTTGTTGTTTTCTCTAAACAAAATCCCATTGAAAAAAGTATCAAGAGAAACTCACTGTCTGGAAGCATATTTAGAACAATTGTATTGAAATACAAACTGAACACAAGAGATCAGTATCTACATTATACACTCAAGATATGAAAATTCTCATGTCATACTTAATGAACTTCAAGAGTATATAGAATAACACTTCAAGGGAAAAATAATGAAAAACAATATTTTTTTAATTTTAGTATTTTCTTGCAAGTTTTAGTTAAACAGTAAAGTATTGGTGAAATAGAAGAATATCAGTAGCTTGTGTATCCATCAGGATTACTGAACCAAACTATGGATCTACTTGGTATGATACCACATGCACTTTTCTAACCACCAGGACTGCTAATGAACTTAGAAAATATTGTGATTCCAAGAAAGCTATGCTATCCATTTTTTTTTTGTTTTTACTTTTGCTTAATAGATAACTAATACAAGTTTAAGGCTGAAATTGGCATTTTACTCACTGCTTCTCAGCTGGGGAGGTGAGATAAAGACAGTGACCTACAGAACAGGAAAAACATTAACTTCATCACACAGTTACCACAGTATGGAGGGTGTGGCTGCTCTAAACTGACTCCTGGCTTCAGGATTCCCTAGTTGTTGCTGTCCCAGAGAAGCTCAGGCCCTGCATTTGACTTTATGTCCTAGCCCCAGACATATGGGCATGTCATAACAGCACAAAGGTTAATGGCTGTAAGTTGAAAGGGAGTAGGTTTATATAAGTTATTAGGAAGAAATTCTTTACTGTTAGGGAGGTGAGGCATTGGAACTGGCTATCCAGAGAAGTAGTGGATGTCCCACACTGGGAAGTTCAACACCAGATTGGATGGGGCTTTGCACAACGTGGTCTACTGAAAGGTGTTCATGTGTATGGCAGGGGGACTAGAACCAGATGATCTTTAAGATCCCATCCAACCCAAGCCATTCTATGATTCTATGATTCTGTGATAAGGCACAAATATGACTTATCTTTACTGGAGGAAATGATACAGCTGCTTGGCAGACTCAGCATAACAGTTCTAAAACAAATAGGGTCAGTCACTAAAGTCAGATTTCTATGGAAACTGGTCAGCAGCATCAGCATCAGTGATGCCTGGCTACCTCGATTTGATAAACTCTGAAAGGCCTCTCAAACAACACACTGAAATGCAGAGGAACCCATGATGTTTTCCTTCAGAAAACCAAGATCTTCAAATAGATTAAGACATTGAACTCTAGGTTCTGACAAATGGCTCTCATATTACCTAAAGCTCTTTCTAATAAAAGCCAAAAAATTGAGACTTTTTATTCAGACATATGTACAGAATGCATGACAGGTGCTAAATTTTATTATACTTTAGTAAAGACAGGGAATCCTGTGAATTGCCTTAAAGCAATTCTCTATTTCAATATGTTACTTACTTTTAAGAAGGCACGTGTAACTACAACCTGACATAAATAAAGACCATTATTTCTGTCATTTCACTTTCCATTGTTAGAGGTTTAATAATTTAAAATTAATCATTGAAAGATACTTTTTTCGGTATTCTTTTATTATCACTGTTTTGAAAAAAATGGTTTTAGTTGAAGATGAGTCTCAGATTTACAAATGAGGTTTGACAATACCTGCTAATCCCATCCCCATGCCATGTAGTCTCTCAAATATACCTTCTTCAGTCTGGCAGATGGGAGCAGTATGTATTCCTACAACTGCAGGCTTCAAATATTGAGTTCCAATTTCTAGAGTTTCCAATCAGTTTGATGCTATTAATTTTTTGTTGTGGAAGTTTCTTCATTTTGTGGAAACACATTCTACGTCCGTCAAGTGGAAGAAAGCACTATTTATGTCACTCCATTTTAAAGTATTGTGTAGTATTTTATCATGCGGGGGAAAAAGAACCCACTAAAAATCTGTTTAATATTTATTGTAATGTTTTTAAATGCTAACAAAGTGCCACTCGGTCTCCCATATTTCCCTTTTTTACAATAAAATCATTACAGTCTTGCCATATTGCTTCAACAACCTACTTATATTTAAAGAAAACCCTTTTCCTAAAATTTCCCTTGAAACAAAATTGAAATAATAAAACAAATACACATGCCAAGTCTCCACTTCCCTGAACAGCACTTTCAAGTATTGGAAGGAATTCCATAGACAATTCTTACTTCTATTCCTTTGTAAATCTCCTTTTTCAACATCAAATGTTTTCATTTAGTCATTAAAAACACTATGGATAGGATCCAAATCACCTGACTTTAGACATCTATATTGAAGGTCTCCATTTGAAGTACTTAGTTCAATTACATTAAGCAAATAGAAAGCAGCATATTTAAAATCACAGAATTATTTGGATTGGAAAGGACCTTTAAAGATCACATAATTCAGCCCCCATTGTAATTCACAGAAACATCTCCCACTAGATCTAGATAAGGTTGCTCAAAGTCCAATCCAATTGGCCTTGAACACTTCAAAAGATGAGGAGGTTGCTGTTGCCCAATCTCTCTGGGTAACCTGTCCTATTGTCTCACACCCCTCATCATTAAAATATTTCTTCCATGTATCCTATCTAAACCTACTCTCTTTCAGTTTAAAACCACTGTTCCTTTTTCTGTCACTACAGGTCCTGATAGAAAGGCTCTTTTCTTCTTTCCTATAAGCCCATTTAAAGTACTAAAAGACCACAAGGAGGTCTTCCTGGAGTCTTCTCTTCTCCAGGCTGAACAACGTGCAGCCTTTCCGCATAGAAAAGTATTCCAGATCTCTGACCATGGGAGGGCCACGAATCCACTCTGTTCCATGCCATTCTTGTACTACCAGACCCAGAGCTGAATGCAGATCTCCAGGTGGAATCTCACAAGAGAGCAGTAGAGGGAAAGAATCACCTCCTTTTACAAACTGGCCGTGCTGCTTTGCATGAAACCCAGGGTGTGGCTGTCTTTCTGGGTTGCAAGTGTACATTGCTGGCTCGAGACCAATTTTACATTCACCTGTATCCCCAAGCCCTTCTCTTCAGGACTACTCTCTATCCATTTATCCTGCAGTCTATACTGATATCAGGGATTGTCCCAACTCAAGTTCAGGATTTGTCTTGTGGAAGTTCAAAAAGTTATTCCACTCAAGCCTGTCCAGGCCCTCTGGATGGCATCCCTTCTTTCAAGTGTATCAACTGCCACCAACAGTTTGGTGTCACCCACAAACTTGCTGTGAGTGCACTCAGTCCCACCATCTGTGCCATCAACAAAGATATTGAACAGCTTTGCTAGCAGTATGGACCTCTGAAGGATACCCCTTATTGCTGGCTGCCACTTGGATGTTGAGTTATTGACCATAACTCTTTGGATGTGGTTGACATCCAGTCAATTCCTTATCCATCAAACAGCCTATCCATCAACCCATATCCATCAACTCCAATTTACATGTAATAATGTTGTATGGGACCACCTCAAAGGCCTTAGAGAAGTCAAAGTGGATTACATCAGTTGCTCTGCCCTTATACACCAACACAATCACTCCATTGCTAGATTAGTCAGCCATGACTTGCCCTTGGTCAAGACATGATCACTGTCTAATCACCTCCATCTTCCACATATCTTGACATAGCTTCCAGGAGTAGTGGGTCTGTGATCATACCAAGCACAGAGGTGAGACTGACAGTTTGGTAGTTTTCAGGGCCCTCACCCTTTTTTAAATGGGTGCAATGTTTCCGTTTTTCCAGTCATTGGGGACTTTACCTGAATAATCCATCTGATTTAGCTTAGATGACAGCCAAAGGGCAGAATTGATCTCTCCTATATGAAACAATCTGTCACACAAAATATACATGGACTTTGGGCAATAGTTCAGATATAAATATTATAAATACCTAAGTTACCTGTTCTTTTTTACCCCGGTCCTCACTGCTCTCTTTTATGATCAAAAAGTACTATTTTTTCATTATTTCTTCCTTCTTGGCATTCATGTGTTGGTCAAACAGTCCAGTCACCATTCTACAGAAGAAGAAAGAACATCTTGACTTCTATCCACTCCAGTGGAAAGAAATAAGGCTAAAAAGGCAAAAAAAATTCATAATACTTTTGAAGAAAGATTCATTCAGTGGGTGAACACAGATGAAGTAAAATTATATAAGAAGAGTAGATGCTGACATTTTCATTTTGACATCTATCATTTCTATGCTCTGCATGAGGAAAAAAGAATCACACAAAGAAACACATCTTTTACCAAATTTTTATTCATCCATTATGATTTAGATCATGCTTATTCCAAAACAGTGTTGTAGATGTTTTTCTGGAATTTTGCCAGGCTGACTGTAAAGCAAAGGGTTTAGGGATCAGCAAGCTGAAAAAGTGCTGAGATAATTTCAAGAATGTATATGTATCTTCAACTCAGATGAATGGAGCTTTGCACATGACCTTGATCACGTTACCAGATAGGGAAGCACAAATACATAAGGCCTTGTAACCCATGGCCAAAGGATTTTCCTCTCTGTGATCAAACCCCCAATTTTGTATAGCAGCTCTGGGTGGCTTTCTGTCAGAGAAAATAGTTTTTGACTTGTTACAAAGTACCTAGATTGAAGCCAAGCAAGATACGAAAAACTAAAACATACACAGAAGTAAAATTGTTGAGATAATAATAGTTACCAATTCAAAATTAAACAAGCAAAATCAACCAAAAAAAACCCACAAAACCAGAAAAACAACTGACAAGGTTTCTTGAGCAATAAATTCCTAAGGAAAAAAACCACAGAGAATCAGTAGATGGGCATTCAGCAAGACTGAGGATCAGCCCTCTGCAAGGAGTGGAGGCAGCACTTCTACCTCTGACTGATGACTGCCTGGCCAGCAAAGACTCATCTGGTGTCTCATCAGGGCCAGTGAGCAAATTAATGCTAAATGTAGTAGCATGAATTTTCTATCAGCTGTGTATATGAGACAATAAATAATTGCTTTGATCATTTAAGCTGTATATCCTGCTTGCAGGATCTCTGTGAATGGTAAAAGATGCCTGAACATAAGTGACCCTATTAAGGAGGTTGCAGTTCCTCACTTCACACTGGGGAACAGCTTCTGCACGTGAAATACATCCCCTCCCTCTGAGATTTTCACTTACTTGCACATTTTGATACAGACTGTGAATGAACTCAGTATATGGTAGTTATTGCTCTGACCAAGAGGACATGGAGTCTATTTGTTCCAAGAAATAGAACAGACAATTCTGGAACTCCAGAAACCAGATAAAAACAAAGCCTAGGAAATTCACAACACGTTTCTATACTAGTTCCAGCACTACCTTTTCTTCCTGGTAGATTCTACAAAGTTGACATTCATTTCTGAGGTAATTGCTGTGCTTTCTGGAAGTTCAATTATGTCTTACAATCCCAATGACAATTTGCCAAAGTAACCAATGTTACTATAATTAGTTCTTTACATGATGAAGATGTTTACTTTTTTATGGCTTCTTCGTATTTCATTCATTTTCTCTTGAATCTTTCCAACATTTCAGCTCTTTCTACTGTGTCACTAATGAGTTCAGATCTATATTTTTCCCCACAGGAAGATTTTAAGTGTGAAACAAATCTCAGGTAACAGACATTTCAATATCCTTTCTTTTGATAAGTCTCTATACAATAAGAGCTAAAATGTTTGGTTTTGTATGTATATAATATTTTGGTAATTTTATTCGCTGTATGATTTACTAGTTACATGTCAGCTTGCTGAAAAAGTGGTAAAGGACACCTATTAAATCTAAATGGTTTTATTCTACTAAACCAATGTCTTTGCCAGTAGTTCTTAAACATTTTATTATATAGACATACCTATTTATTTCTATGTATGTGTTTATACATATATTCTGTTATATATGCATAATTAACAGCTTTATTTTGTGCTTTAAGAAAAGTGCTGAAGCTTTGACATCTAAAACATTTTGCCAGTAGGCTTAATCAATGTTTTGTGTTTTATCATCTACTAAATAGCCACAGGCACTGATCAATACGTAGCAGAACCACTTGTCATTAATCTCAATCTGTTCTAGGTCAGCACCCTGTTATTTTCAACAGAGAATTTTTAATAAATATTTAAGGTCTCAGTTTCTTATTCTTTAGCATTGTACTTTATCCCCTAACACAGGGAGCTTTTTTTTCTGGTGACTTCTATTTGAACACGAAAATAAAAATCAAGATTGTCAAGGTGATGGTTCCTTTCTTTTAGCAAATCCATTTTCAACACTGCAGTACTACATTCTTGAAACAATAACAGTAAAATGCAGAGGATCTGGTATCCATTTGAAATAGCTTCTCTAATAGTTGTTATCGTTCCATGTGTTAGAGAGGTGTGGGGATTTCTTAATATTGAAATTTGAGAAATCATAAATTGAAATAATAAACTTAAAAGTCATGTCTTGAAAAATACAGGTTCAGACATTTATTCTGGATTTTAAGTGTTTTCTAGCAATAAGTAATTGCCCTGAACCCAGAAACACAGTAATATCTAAATAGTCATCAGACTTTCTAGCCTTTGTGAATGGCATTCATTTAACATGAGCTGTTTAAAAGCCAGACATCAAAATTAAGAGGTCCTTGGCCTGTTTAGAGTCAATAGGGAGAGATTTGCCTACAGAGGAGAGGGCTTACCTTGCTAAGTTGAAAAGACAGGATGCACTACATATAATGCCAGTGAGACTGAATATCAGATCTCTTATCCAACCTCACAAGATTTGCTCAGCAGACAGTAGTCTTTCTGTTTTGCAGCCTTTGGTACTAGCAACAAGTGTTTGTATCCATCTCACTTAACTTTAGCCATTAAGAAAAATTAATTAATGCGACCACAGTATGGATTTCTAGGTGGAATCAATCATCCTTTGACAATGCCTCTCTCATTTCCTTTCCAGTGATTACAGAATGAGATAACCAAAATAATTTATAAGCTTAAAATTTGGATGGCTAAACTTAAGGTGACTTCAAACCTCAAGGAACTGTAAGTGCTCTTCACAGAAAAAAAATTTTGCATGGCTTAAAGCAAATAAGTAATATATCTTTCACATGATAGTAATACACAGAAGCTACTTTCTTCACTCTCCCAATAATTAAATCTCATCACCAGAGATGATAAACAAACCAAACTTGCTTGAAATAGAGTCACAGAACTGTAGAATCATGAACAGGTTTGGCTGGGAGGGGGCCTATAAAGGTAATCTAGTTCAAACTCCCCACAATGAGCAGAAGCATTTTTAACTAGATCAGATTACTCAGAGCCCATCCTGACCTCGAATGTTTCCAGGGAGGGGATATCCACCATCTCTCTAGAAAAGCTCTTGCAGTTTTTCACCACACTCACTGTAAAAAAATTTCTTCCTTATATCATAGAACATCATAATGTATTTAAATTCCTGAACTGCCTTTTCAAAGTGAGTCTTATCTTCTGTCATAAAGTACGCTCAATATTAATGTCAGACAGTTTTGCCCAGAGTGGCATTACATATCCCAAATTTTCAGAAAGAAGTTAAGTGATATCAGAATAATCACAGAATCATAGAATGATTTGCGTTGGAAGCTACCATAGAGATCCTAGGCTGAGACACCTCTCACTAGACCAAGGTGCACAAAGGCCGATCCGACCTGGCCTTGAACACTTCCAAGGTTTAAAAATTGGCTTGGGATAAGTGTAGTCAACTATCATCCATACAAAATGTAATTAAAGCCACCTTATTTTAAAGGTTTATGAAATGTATAATTGATTGTAATAAGCAAATATTTACAATTTTCTCGTAAAAAGAGCAATGATTTACCAGAACAGGAGAGCTACTTGGGTATTTCTGCTGACAAAACAAATCCTAATGTAGGAATAGATACAAGCAATTAATCAGTCATGATTTAACTAGCTTGAAAGTGATTAATTTTGAGTAATTGTGCTCATCTAGTAGGCTTTTACTTAATTATCCTAGAAAGCAAAACAAAGAACAGTTTACCCAGATGTGCGTATCTGTATTGGGCTCCACTTGAATTGACTGTGACAGAAAGCTGAAGTATCAACATTTCCCATTCAGGGTTGAGAGAGATGGCTCTTCCTGCCAGATCAGCATCAGAGAGAATAATCCTGTGGGACAGGTTCTCTCATTTCCCAATAAATTTGAACAATGCCTACTGTATTGCTGGCCCACAATTCTTTTGTTGTTTTGTTTTCAGTCACATTGTAATTAAAAAAAAGTCTTCAAAACATTTCTGAGGCTTAAAATGTTTCTAGAAACAAAGAGCCCCTGAAGCTGATGATATTTGTTCCATTTATCTCAAGTAAATGGGCAAGAGATGTTTCTATATGCACAGAAACCATGTCTGAGAATTGTTCACAGTAATGTGCAAAAACATCCCCTTGATATCTTATGTGTAATATAGGATTGTGTGTAACACCAGCAAATGGGCATCACTCGTTGTAAGAATAGGCCCAGGGGAAGGAAAACAAAGACATCCAAGAGATGTTACAGAGCACATAACAGCAGAACCTGTCTAGTGATCCAAAACAACCTGAACAGAATATGTACTTGTCATCACCCTCACCTCAGGACCACCACACTAGGCACAGGGCCTAAGTCTATTCCACAAGTGAAAGCTGGGGTTTTTTAAGGGAGTGCTGGAAAGTTATATAGAGAATATCTGTATATAGAATATGTCTATATCATTCACAGATTCCTCAGCTAGCTCCAGAACTAGAATTATTGAAGTCTCCTAAACACAGTGCTCTGTCAAAGCTAATTAATTGCTACTGAAAAGAGGAGTTAATTAGCTTGGGAGCAACCTTTCATTGACACAGCCTTCTCTTTTCAGATATTGAAACTTCCAAACCATATGATTATTATTATCATTATAATAGCACCACATACACAAGCTAAGGTGTCTTCTATGGGATGGTATTCACTAAACCACACAGGGACTGCTCAGCTGCTGTTCTGGGTCTTCAGTGCTGTCATTCATTAAACAAATGTAGGGTGAAGAAAGATGAGAGCAATGCCATGTCTTAGTGGTGTGGTACTAAGAAGCTAAACAAAGGAGAGTCAGGGTCACTCCAGATCTTGCACCATTTTCTGAAACAAGCAGTGCCACCTGACTGTGTAGGTACAGGAAAGGCATGAGTGCCCATGATGGTGAAGTTGGTGATAGAGGGAGAAGGTAAATGAGGGATGAAAAGGCAGCTTTGAAACGAGAGTGGAAAAGGCAGAGCCACCTATACAAGACTGGGAATCCCGGTTTTAAACCACAAATATCCTCTGCTTTGGCTATCAGAACTTCCAAGGTGTTATTTGTGTTAGTGAATGTGTATTGTATGTAAGATACTTGTAAATTAAATATTGTATTTGCAGTATGGAACACTGCTTATCTTGTGCCTCTGTCCATCTGATAACACACTGCCTCAATTTTCACAGTATACAAAAATATAGAAGACACTGGGGAAATATCATTAATGTCTATAAAAAAAACCCTATATGCCAAGGAATCAAGAAAACAGAGACAGCCTCTTCTCAGTGGTACCCAGTAACAGGGCAAGTGATGAGAGACACAAAGAGAATTATGGGAAATTCCACTTCAAAATAAGGGGGCTTTCAATGTTGATGGTGGTCAAACACTGCAAGAGGCTTCTCAGTTCAATAGTAGGTTATCCACCCTCAGAAATACTCAAACCCCAGCTTTAGCTCTAGCTGACCCTGCTCTGAGCAGAGGTTGGACAAGATGATCCCCAGAGGTGCCATTCCACCTCAGTTGCTCTGTGACTCCACAGTGTATCAAACATTTACACCCTGCACTGAGAACAGCAAGTACTACTGATTTTCATTCCCAGATTAGACATGCTTTACCTAATTGAGGACATAACTAGATTACAAATCAGGGGATTCCTGAGTAGTTTATCACCCTTCATCTTAGATTAAATTTGCTGCAAATTTCTTTTCATGTTTTGAATTAAGCTATAGGGCTTAATACAAAAAAAAAAAAAAGATTGCATGTCATACTTCTTAATAAAAACACTATTTGGCTAATGCAGAGAACTATAATAGTTAGGTAACAGCTGATTTGGGATCCTTGGAATAAAATGTCAACAGCGAATACCAGCAATTGATCTATATGTTTGATTTTGAGTTCCAATTGAAATACAAAATGTGAGAAGATAGAAGGATATAATATAGGATAAAACAACATATGTAATTACATCCTGAGCTCCTCTGATCAGCATATGCTGTTGCACTAAAGTGCATAGTTCGCATTCACTCCTACCTTGTTTTAAAGAGAACAGTCTGGCCTCAGAGAAAACACCAGAAGAACTAGTTTCTTACCACATGCCTGGGGAAATATGACCAAATAAGGAACAGGTATGATTTTACATGATAAATACAGATTTTATAAAAATACTAAAGGTTAAAAGAGTAGCATGTTTGGGGTAGCATGTAAGGATTTCTAGATAAGTGCTTCTACTGATTACAGTGGCACTTTTCTAGAAATTAGATCCACAAAATTATTGCTGCCATAAAATTCTTCATTTTACTTTACTTGCTGCTCTTACACCTATCCTACATCCAAGGCAAAAATTTTCTTCTTTTATAGATATTTTTCTCTTTGATAGTTGCATTAAGCTAACACAGCAAAAGTTCTGGTCTTGATCTAGAGTGTCCTCCTGATTTTGTAAATCAACAGTGGGAGTCTGCAGCAATGGCCTGTTTTCTGGTCTCACAGCCCAAAAAGTCAACTGCATCCTGGACAGCAAAGGAAATGTGTCCAGCAGGTCGAGGGAGGTGATTTTCTGCCCCTACTCCATTCTCATAAGACTCCACCTAGAGTACTGCATCCAGCTCTGGAGTTTTCAGTACAGGAAAGACATGGACCTGTTGGTGCAGATCCAAAGGAGACCCATAAAAAAGATCAGAGGGATGAAGCACCTGTCCTATGAGGAAAGCCTGAGAGAGCTGGGTTTGTTCAGCCTGGAGAAGAAGGTTCTGTGGAGACATAGCAGCATTTCAATACCTAAAGGGAGCTTTAGGGGAATGATGGGGACAGACTCTTTAGTAGGGTCTGTAGCAACAGAACAAGAGGTAATCGTTTTAAAATAAAAGAGGGTAGATTCAATTTAAATATAAAGAACACACTTTTTACAAGGAGAATGCTGAAATACTGGCTCAGGTTTGACCAGAGAGGTGGTAGATTTGCCATCCCTCGAAACATTCAAGGTCAGGTTGTCTGGGGTTTTGGACAACCTGATCTAGTTGACGATGTCTCTACTCAGTGCCAGGGTGTCAGACTAAGTGATCTTTAAAGGTCCCTTCCAACCCAAACTACTCTATGAGTCTGTGAACAATGACAACAGTGGCCTTGGTCTGGGAAACCTCTCTGCTTTTCACACTGCTGTTCAAACCACGAAATCTCTTAATTACCCATTCGATGTGAAAATACCCTGAGATATTTGATTGTGGAAACCCTATTCCTTCCCACCAAGGACTAGTGAATTTGCAGGAGGCTGAGGAGATGTTCATAAACTTTAGGCATCGAACGAAGTTAACTGCAAAACACATGAAAAAAAGGTATTGTTTTGGGAAACAGAAGGCAGCATGTTAAGCTCTCTGGAGACAACTTGGTTGCTGCTTTATGGACTGGAAGTTAAAATGGTAACTCTTGCAACTGAAAGGGATCAGAATCAATGTTACATACATGCTATATGTGCATGTGTTTTCTATGCTTCCACTCATGATCTAGAAATGGAGTACACTCAGAAAATCTGATACTAGATTTTAAGGAGTGCTTGTCATGCCAGGTGACAGAGCCAAGATGAATTTGACTTAGCAGTTCCTGCTTATTGCAAGATATGTGTCAGATATTGGGTATGACCAATGTGTGGATAGAAGTCTGAAGGGAATTCTAAGTCTACTCTGTTTAGCATTGATGAGGCTGAACCTAGAATGTTGTGAGCTATAATTAAGGCAGCAGTCACAAAATCCAACATGGGAGCTTTTAATCAGACATTAAGGAACTTGTTTGGAGCATGAGGTTTGGCTAGACAAAACCACTGCTAAACTGATCTAAAGTGAGTAACAGTCCTGCTTAAAATAAGAGGCAGGGATATGTCACCTACATAAGTCCCTTCCCACTAATTATTTTATGACTCTGTAAAATACTGATTCAGAATATACCATTTTGTTCTCATTGGTTTTGCTTGGCCAAACCTCATGCTCCAAACAAGTTCCTTAATGCCTGAATAAAAGCTCCCATGCTGGATTTTGTGACTGCTGCCTTAATTATAGCTCACAACAT